>JAJPUD010006408.1:72538-105604 GCA_023553655.1 Myrmecobius fasciatus
CACACACACACACACACACACACACACACACACACACACACACACACGGTTTAAGAATGTGGTATCCAATTAACTTCATAGCAAGACATGGATCAGAGTTCTGGGTCATTACTTATAAATCTAATGAAAAGAAAAACAAACTTTAAAAGTAGATTTCATGTATAAAATAGATACCACCTACTCTATCCCTTGATACTCATTATATCCTCAAATACTCAAAATTATAGATTCCGTTGACAAGTTTTGCCTAAATAAGTGAAGATAATCATAGACTGGTAGATGATTAAAAGCAGAAAAGAATCTTAGATTAGAGCTCATCTAATTCAATCCCCTCATTAAAAATGGTGTCCCAAAAGTCTTACTGCAATTTTAAGCTATTAGAACTTAAAATAGGCCAAGAATACAAATCAATAAAGTGAGGCTAAAGGAGAACTGACTTGCCCATGGTTGTACAATAAGTTAAAATCTGAGCCTAAGCCTCCAGTACTCCTTCCACCATGGGCCCTCTTATGAAGATTTTGCTTCATTCTCCCCCACTTGTACCTCATCTGAGACAAAAGCAAAGAAAGGGAAAGTGTATTTTTCATATTTGACTTCTTTATATTGCACCATCCATTAGGAAAGGATCAAGAGATGGACTACTTCCTTCCAGCACAAATATGGAAACAGACCACCCCAAAGCCCACCTGGCTATCAATTATCAGAGGCACAGCAAGTATTTAAGTCTTTCCCTGAGAAACAGAGAGAAAAGCCTACCATCATTCTCTGATCCAAACAGAAAGCTGGGCTGAAAGTCAAATCAGCAGCAGCAGCATGGTACAATGATGAGGGTAATGGATTTTGAATTCAAAGAGATGTGGATTCAAATTTTGCCTTTGACATTTACTAGCTTATATGAGCTCAGGCTAATGATTTCAGTGTACACACTCTGAACTGCAGCATGGGCAGTATCTATATGTTCCCTATCCTCCTTCTGTATATACCTCATTAGATTGATTACACAGCTATGTTTTCTCTGCTAACAGTGAACAGGAATGCAAAATGATTAATTCTTGATAAAATAGGTCTCTAAAGATTCAACTGCAGCTGTACTGTTTTCATAAGTTCTTGAGTTATTTGTCTATGGGTGGATTGTTTGAAATGTTATCTTCCATATTGGGTTCCAATTTTTGATGTAGCTTAAATTTTTCCCCTTATGCATTTTCAGTTATCTTTTCTCATAAAAGATATTTAAACTACATCATTTACTTGAAGACAATATCTTAAATTCCTATATTTATAGTTACAAAAATCTACATATAGATGATCTCATTTTCACGTTAGAAAAGGAGGTAGAACTATTATCACCATTTTATAAAAAAGAGACTGAGATATAATGTAACAAAAAAAAAAAAAAAAACACATTAGTTTCCTTATCAGAGGAATTAGGTTCAAATCCTACCTATTCTACTTCCTACCTATTCAACCTTGAGCAAGTCAATTAACCGCTAAGGTTTTTGGCTTTCTTGTTTGTAAAATGAAGATTCAGAAGATTTCTAAGGTCCCTCTTTAATCTAGAGTTATGCTATCTTATGAAAAAAGCTACATATCTGGAAAGTAGTAGAGGCTTGAACACATACCTTCCAAGTACATAACCTAGTTCACTCTAAACAGGATGGACCTTAATGACAATGATTCCTAAAACAACATGTTTCTATGAAAATTTGATCCATTTCTATCTATCAGGGCTTTGTGCCCTTAGATCTCATGCCAGCATTCATGCAATTTTAATATGTATGCGTCAGAACACTATTCCCTAGTTAATTTGCTCTAGCTGTTATTCTGGTCCCTGAATATTTCAGAGAACTATAACTCAACAAATGGAAAAACATTGATAGGAGCTACTAAGGGGGTTTACAAGAATTTGGAATTTTACAAAGAAAGAGTTTGGATTCTCAAATACACAGGCAAATGTAAACCAATTGGAAATAACAAGGTCTGAATATATGTGCATAAAATATGCATGGAATTTATAAATGTATAAATACTTATAACACAGCAAATGCACAAATGCTTTTATTTTTAAAATGTCATCTAGATATCAAAGAACCATTGTGAAATAATAGATATGAATGCTTTAATCCTTTCTGGTTATTAAATATTTTAAATGAAAGAGTGAAGGACCATACCAATTGAACTATGTCTAAGACATCAAATCACTTAATCTCATGCCTAAAGTTTTTTTTCTTCCTTTTTCTTTTATAAAATGCATTGATGAGACTAGATAACCTCTAAGGTCAATAGCTCTCTAATATTCTATAAATTTACATATAAGTCTAGCTCCTTGGCTTCACTGCTATGGCAAGAGATAGATACTAGCATTGGCAATGAGGGTGAAATTTCACATTCTCTTATAAACAGACAGCACAAAACACCTGGTACACCTTGCTAGAATGTACAATGGCTGGACACTATGCTTATAAAAAGTGTTCACAAAGCCAAAGTATAGCTGCAGCAATTATCTGAACCAATATCAAATGAGCGCCAACATGAAATAGTAAATAATGATGGAGTTTGAGTCATGGGAGAATTGGCTTCGAATTTGCCTTTGATATTCCCTAATTGTATGAACCACAGGGATGTCACCTCTCACCTTATGAAGCCCCAGTTTCCTCATCTGTAAAATTGGAATAATAGCATCTATCCGAGCTACTTCACAGAGATATTCTGACAATACAATGAGTAGGCTTTTATAATGCATTGTACACCTGTCAGTTTTACCCAGACCTGGGATTTCATTGATATAGGGAGCTCTCAGTGAGGAAACTTTCTATTACAGTGAAGGTCAGTGCTAGATTAAAAACTTATAGTTTTAGTCTGAGAGATTCCTCTTTAAGTTGCAATAATGCTATCTGTGACAATTGTCATTATAATTATAATTAAATGTTGTAAAGTATATATAGAAATTGTTATGGTCATCTATTGAAAAAATCAAATAGAAATCAGTAGAGGTAGCTAGTTGTGTTACCCTTGGCAAAATACTTAACTTCTGTTTAACTCAGTTTCCTCATATGTAAAATGACAATAATAGAACATAATTTTCCAGGTCTGAAAATCAAGTGATAATAATTTTAAAATGCTTATCACAGTGCCTTGTACCTAGAGGTGAATGAATTCCAGGTAAAAGTGCCTTGGAGACCTGAGTCCTCATTTCTATCTCCATGACTGATGGTTATATAAACTTGGACAAGTAGATACCCAAGTAGAAAATAGTATATCACCATTTTATCAAGTAGACTCAGTGATATATAAACAAATTAAAAGAAGAGTTCTTAGTGTACTAAAGAACAAATGACATCAGATTGCTAAAGCTATTAAGACTGAGATGAACCAAAGTTCCTCCAGTAAACACTTCATGAAAACCTAATATTATTATGATGGCTCACATTTCTATCATAATTTAAGGATTACAGAGCACTTTTTTACATATCATATACTTCAAAGTTCACAAAGTATTATCTCCATAGTAAATGTTCAAAGCAGAATTCCAACTGTCTATTGATCTGAAATCTATTCTACTAAGCTGATAGTAAAGGTTATCTATTTAAGATGAATGTAAATATTTAGCAATTTATCTCTTTAAAGGCAAATCACACTAGCATAGAAGTTGATAATTTGTTTAAAATAACCTATGGAGAAAATTTTAAAAGTTGATTTGTAATTTTAACAGTTAAGAAATGTTAAACAACCCACAATCTGTTTAATTACTCTAACTTTAAAAAAAAATAGAACTTTATGGCACAATCTTTAAAAACAATAAATCACATGACTATTAGTGTCACCAAGAAACTCCAATGTATATTTAAGAGTCACTCATGTGACCTCACTGGTCCTCAGTTTTAGGAAATGTAAAATTAGGAGGTTGGGCCTAATGCTCCCCCAAATCCCTCCAAGGTCTAAATCTATGACCTCATAAAAATGTAAATATAACAACAGAAGGATCAAAGGCAGATACTAAATTTAATCCATCCTACATTTGAGATCATTCCAACATTGCTTAATTCAACTTAATTCAATAAACATTTATTAAGCATCTACTATGTAGAGAGCCCTTTGTTCGATAGGAATCAATGGAGAGAGTTTTCTTACTAGGAGATAGTGATGAAATCCCTGGTTTGGACTAAAAGAAAAAAAAATCCCCTTAACTCCTGGTCTATCTGTTGTTTCTCATGAGAAAAAGAGATTTCCTTCAGGATTCAGCTCAAATACCAACTTCTGCACAAGGCCTTTTCTGAATCGCCCCAGCTAATTATCTGAGTGCCCTCTTCTCGGAGGTTACCTTCCATCTATTCTGCATGTATTGTATGTGTATTTTCATATACACTTTCATACACATATATGCATACATATATATAACATGTATATACATATATGAACTATATCTTCTAATTATATTTTCATTTATATTAATTAAATATCATGCCCACAATATTGAATATTCATTCCTGATGATATTCACGATATTTATATTCATTTATATGTATAATTATATTTTCATGTTATAATATATATGCATGTATGTATGTTGTGTGCAGGTGTGCATATATGTATATTGCATTGCATATACATGTGTGTACATGTATTGTGATGTGTATATATGCACATATTGTCTCCCCATTAGAGTGTAAACTCTTTGAAGACAGGATACTTTATCTTTCCAGCACTTAGCACAGGACTGGCTCATAGTAAGTGCTTAATAGATCCTTGTAAATTGGTTCATCATCTACATGACATAGTGGGTACAGTGTTCTTAGAGATGGAGAAAAAGCATCTAGGTTCAGAATCCATCCACAGATTCTTACTAGCTTTATCACTAGAAAGTCACATCCTCTCAGAAATTCCATTTATTTCTCTGAAGGAAAATGGAGATAATAAATATTACCCACTCCAAGGGATTATTGTGAGGAAAGTGTTTTCTAAATATGAAGTACCATGACCAATGTCCCATCTCCTTTTTTGGTCATATGCATCCATTATGAAGTCTTCTAAGCTACTTCTTGTATTAATCATTTGCGTGCTAATAAGCTTTAGTCTACTTACCCCATCAGGCATCTCTTCAGTACCCCTGGAGTCATCTACAATTTTGATTCTTCCAAGATTCCTAGTCATATGACATCACTGGAAGAATAATGGTATTTTTTCTTCCCTGATCACCTCTAAATTATTGGTCTTACCCTTCCTAACCTTGCCCCCTACTGAAGCAGCTATGTCCAGTATTATAATCTTTAGTCTTGCCTAAAAATATTCAACCACATATTAGTCTACTCTATACCACCTAACTGTTAGGATGCCTTCCTTTTGTTTTGTTTTCATAAAAAATGGAGGTTAGACAAAAGATAATATGGGTTGGAGAGGAGTAGGAAGGAATAATTTTAGGGAAAAAAGAATATAGTACAGCTTCGTATTCATCAACTTAAAATAGGGTAGAAGAAATGCCTACTCTAGCACTTTTACTTTAGAAAGAAGCATAAATAGCTCCCAGCTATTCTGACAGGAGTAAAGGTATCCAAATTTTGTCCTTGGATAAGCAGAAGTCTCCAAAAAGTACATTTGTAATCAGTGACAGGAAGGAAAGAATCCAGGATTAGGAATCAAATTATTAGGTTCAAATCATAGTTTATCATGTCTACTTCTGACTCTCCAAACTTGTCTTCTAGACTCTTCTCCCTAGAAAATGCCTCTGCTCCTAAGGCCCCTCCCTTCATCTTGAGCGGTGAGGTCCTCCAAAAAAACTCCATTTTGAGCAAGGGCCCAAGTTAGCTAAACTTACTCTTTTATTTCTTTTTGGGTCTGATGCTGAATCTTCAGACCTTTATACCATGGCTTACATAGGTATTTTCCCAGGCCCACTTTTCAGCTGCTTATTATATGCTATCTTTCATCATTAGAATGTAAGCTACTTGAGGGTAGATATTTCTATTTGCTTTTACTAAACCCAGGCTCAGCACTTTGTAAACACATAAATGTGTATAAATCTGACTACATAATAAGTTTGGATAAGACTCCAAACTCTCCAGAATCATTTTCCTTATGGGTAATAAGAGATGTTTGGACTAGACAATCTGTAAGATACATTCTAGCTCTACTCTTATAATATTTTTATCCTGTAAATTAATTTCTATTTTAAATAATAATTATTTATTATATATTTATGTAATATATTAATATGTTATATAACATAAATATAAATAATAATTGTAAATACTTCTTTATTGTTGTGTTTATACAATAATTCTAAACCTTAAGTGTTAAAATGACATATTATGCTTTTATCAGAGCAATGTATTGATTTTGGATTTCATGTAAGACTTAACATATTTAAAGCACACCTATGAAGTCTAAGCAATATTCCTTATTGGTGGTCACTATCAAACAATTTCAGCAGCTTCCTATAAATCCACATCACAATTCTCTGTCCACTCATTCTCATTTATTTTTCCCTTAGGATTACAGTGAGAATATTCTCCATTCTCCTGGTTCAGTCTTGTTCACTAAGATTTATTTCATAAAAGTCTTTCCAGATTTCTTAGTATTCCTTATGCTTATTTTTTGTCCTTCCACCAACAAAAATCAGCAGCTGTTATGCCATAGCTAATCCTGAACAAGGGCTTGGAGGCAGAGAAGTTAAGGGATTTGCCCACTTGTCACAGATGGGCTTTGAATCGGGGGTTTCCTGACTCCCCAAACCAATTAATTTTGTAGAGCACATAATACTTGTGTGTTCCTTTGATATTAGTGAGGCATGAATTGTGTGTATCACCACCCAGACATACTAGGCCCCCAGGCCTCCTTGTATTCTCCTTTTATTCATTCTGGCCTACATGTTCCTGCTCTCTACTATGCTCTCCTGTGGGCTGTGAAAAGCTGTGGCAATAGGCAGCAAGACAAAGACACCCAATCAACCTAAAAATGGCCAAGAAGAGGGGCACAAAAAGCACCATTGCCCTCACACCCCCTTAGGAAAGGCCAGGTTCAATCTAGAAATCAGTCACTGGGACCCCACAGCCTAGCCAATTTCCCCTAATGAGACATGACTTCTATCTACCTTAGTAAAGCCTTAAAAACCCCTTGCGATTTCACTCCATTTAAGGGCACATATCTCTCATTCTAGAGCCATAAGCATGCTTTCCACTGTTGGTATGCCCAATAAAACTCTTCCCATCCCTATAGGTATTACCTCCAGTATTGCTCTCCAACTCAGAACCCTCTTCCCCTCCCTGATCTACATCATTTGTTCACTGGCAGGTATCAATATGCTAATAAATCTGTCCTTGAGTGACTTGGGAGTCCATTGCTTTCTTATAGTAAATTAGGGCAATTTTCCTACTATATGGAAGTGTTGTCCAGGACTAGGACTGAGACCCCTAGCAATCGTACCACTGTCCTGGTGAGCATGGCACTGTGATTCAGGACAAAATGCAAGGCCTGTGGACCTCAATCCTATGTTTCAGAACCAGGGAATTTTTTTTTCTTTAGCCCATGAGTTGCTAATCAGAACTGGCACTAGATTTAGTATCCCCCACACTGTGAACTCCCTCACTGAACCCTTTGTCCCAACAAACAGAAACTGCCACTCCCTAAAAAACTGCCATTCTTGTTAGTCTTGATTGCATTATATTATTTTATTACATTAATATACTTACTTAACCATTTCCCCATTATTGGATACTATGGAAATCTTTAAACAAACCACTTTTCTTTAATTGCAAACATTTTCAGAGTATATTTCCAATAATGGAATTATTGAGTGAAAAGGGTATGATTATTTCTATAACTTTCGTTGTATCCATCAAGATATTTTACAGGGTTTACAAGTAGGAAATTCAACTAAGAATGATTGCAAGTATTTCTTCCTACCCAATCTCATTAAAAGAGAGTTTTATTGCTGTTAATTATTTTTCCAATTTGATAGAAGTGAAGTGGGGGAGGATAAAAGTCACATTCTTTTTGTTTATCTTTATATTTTCAAAACATATGCACCCTTGCAAAATCTTTTGTTCCTAATTTTTCTCCCTCACTTCCTCCCATCCTCTTCCCTAGACAACAGGTCATAAAATATATGTTAAACATGTATAATTCTTTGCATATTTTCAAATTTATTATGCTGCACAAGAAACATCAGATCAAAAAGGAAAAAAAATGAGAAAAAAGAAAAATCAAGTAAACTACAACAAAAAAGTGAAAATACTATGTTATATCCCCATTCAATCCCCACATTCCTCTCTCTTGGTGCAGATGGCTCACTCCATCACAAGACCATTGGAACTGGCCTGAATTACCTATCTGTTGAAAAAAGCCAAGTCCATCAAAATAATCTTGTTGCTGTGTACAATGTTCTCCTGATTCTACTCACTTCACTCAGCATCAGTTCATGTAAGTCTCTCCAGGCCTCTCTGAAATCATCCTGCTCATCATTTCTTATAGTATCCCATTACCTTCATATTTCATAACTTATTCTCCAACTGATAGGCATCTACTAAGTTTCTAGTTCCTTGCCACCACAAAAAGAGCTGCTACAAACATTTTTACACACATCAGTCCTTTTCCCTTTGTTATGATCTTTTAAGGATACATGTCCAGTAGAGACACTGCTGGATCAAAGGGAATACACAGTTTGATAGCCCTTTGGGCATAGTTCCATATTGCTGTCCAGAATTGTTGGCTCAGTTCACAACTCCACCAACAATGTATCAGTGTCCCAGCTTTTCCACATCCCCTCCAACATTTGTCATTATCTTTTTCTGTCATCTTAGCCAATCTGAGAGATATACAGTGGTACCTTAGAGTTATCTTAATTTATATTTCTTTCATAAGTAATGATTTAGGGCATTTTTTCATAAGACTAAAATGGTTTTAATTTCTTCATCTGAAAATTGTCTATTCATATCCTTTGACCACTTATAAATTGGAGAATGGCTTGTATTCTTATAAATGAGTCATTTCTGTATATATTTTAGAAATGAGGCCTTCATCAGGAGCCTTGGATGTTAAAAAAAATTTCCCAATTTACTGAAAAGCCACATTCTAAGACAAGAGCCAAAATCACTTCATGTGGGCCTGGTTCTAAGTTTGGCAATCAGCTCTAAGCAATATGACCATCTCAGTGCAGATCTCTGATTCCTTATCATCCTTCAGGAACAAGATTCCCCTAGTCTCAATCCTTACTCCAGATCAGAGCCAGGGAAAGATAGTGCTCCATAATGGGGTAAACTTCTAGATTTGGAGTCAGGAGACCTCAGTTCGAATTCTCTTCTATTTTTCTTACTTTATGATTCTGAATAAGTCACTTAAACCTTCAATGCCTCAGTTTCATTTTCAGATAAATGTTAATAATAATACTTGGACTACCCTTCAAAGCATACATAAATATCAGTCACTATTACTAATAGCATCCCTCAAGCTGATGAAGTTCTTTATGTTTCACAAGAGTGTTAGCTTTAAGGAATGCTTACCAGCTGTCCTGCCTAACCAGCTGTTCTTCTCCATATCTTTTCCATCCCAAGACAGTGGCAGAACAAGTTTGACAGCGGGCTTTGACCATAACCTTGTGATGGGTGTGGTTTTTATCAAGCAGACATGGACCTGATTATTTCTTATGGAGCACCAGCTTAAATAAGTTACCCTTCCTTGGCAATGCACACCTTCCAGGCTGGCAGGATAATTATTTGGTAGGCCAATCTTAGCTCCAAAATAATTATTATGTACACATTTCCAACTCCTGGAAGTTGATTATACCTATCAAGAAAAGGATACATCCTTTCTGTCTTAATGGGAAAACAGAAAGGAAAGTTATTACATTTTATTCAGAACATGCTAATCACCAAGATATATACTGCTAGTATGGGGACAGATAGATATAAGAATTTCCCCATTTTGGTATCTGGTAAAATGGAGATATGAGGAAACTAAAAGAGATAGAAATACAAAAGAAAAAAACCTTTTCTTTCTTTCTTTCTTTCTTTTTTTTTTTTTTTTTTTGCTGAGGCAATTGGGGTCAAGTGGCTTGCCCAGGGTCACACACCTAGGAAGTGTTAAGGGTCTGAGACCACATTTGAATTCAGGTCCTCTTGACTTCAGGGTTGGTGTTCTATCCACTGCATCACTTAGCCATCCCAGCCTTTTCTTTCTTACTGAGGAATAGCCAAATCAAAATAAATCATAGAAATTCTCTAAGAACTACCTAAGGGAACCTTAGATGTAAAGAACTAAGTGGGGCTCTAAAATACTGTCCCAACAGAGTAAAATCTTCTTGAGGAGAGAACTAGTTTTGTTTTTTTTTTGTTTGGGGGAGCTGGTTTTGTTTTAGCATTTTTTTGCCTTTGTATGCTCAGTGCCTAGCACTGTGCCCTTCACATAGACTGCTCAGTAAGTATGGGGCAACTAGGTGATATTGCATAGAGACTGCTGGACTTGGAGTCAGGAAAATTTGAATTGAAATCCTGTCTCTGATATTTACTAACTGTGTAACCATGAGGAAGTCACTTATACACACTTAAACATTTGGCCACAGTTTCTACACAGGTAAAAAGAGGATAATAACAGTACCTTACAGTGTTGTAAAAATCAAATGAGATAATAAATATAAAGTTAAATTGATATTATCTATTATTAATAGTAAATACTTATTTTTATTGTAGAAAGAACATTAGAGCCTTTGGGTCCACTAAATTGAGAGTAGAGAGCTCTAAGAAAGGGGACTTCCAATAGTGGGCAGTATCTTGGAGCTACACTGTTTCTAGTAACATGCATAAGGAAGGACCACTTAGCAGGACTGAGCAAATTAGAACATGTGCTCATCAATGACAGACCTTTCAGCAAGTCTAGGGAAGTCAAGGCCCAAAGTCAAGTTCTGAATTTCACCAAGATATACAGCAGATCCAAGGAAGGACTCCTTAAAAAATAGGTGAGTAGGAAGTTCTAGAAGCAATACAGAAAGAACCCTCATTGGTAATGAGAGACAGTTCCTTTATAAGGATCCTGCACAGTCTTGGTGACCACTCCCATTAGATCAATTTGGCCTGATGGTCTTGGGAGAAGGAAGACTTGCTTAGGATAATGGTTTTTAAAGGATGCTCATCAAGTTTGAGAATAAAGCAGGATTAGGTTAAGCAATAACTGATAAAGTTAAGGATTATTCTATGTGGTTGGTTTTAATAAAACCATGGACTTTAGGATAATTTATTTAACTGGTTGGCAACACTGGTGGCACAATAAATAGAATGCTAGATCTAAGTTCAAATCTAGAGACAGAAACTTACTAGATATGTGACCCTTGAGTCACTTGTCCCCATTTGTCTCCATTTCTTCATCTGAAAAATGAGCTGGAGAAGAAAATGGCAAACCACTCCAGTATTTTTACCAAGAAAACTCCAAATAGGGATCACAGAAAGTCAAACGGAATTGAATAAAAACAAGGACAATTTAGCTGGTTAAAGAGAAGGTTTGTATAGATCCATGTGTTTAAAGTATGTTCATCTCTACCTCAAGTTGTAGTGTAGTGTGTGGTGGGTCTTGGCCCTGTCAGCAAAGTGGCATTAATCATTTGATTCTATGGGACTCCCATTTCTCATCAATAGACTTTAGAAAATGAGCAATTCTAAGACTACACCCGGTTCAAACATTTTGACTCTACACTATCATAGGGTGTAAAGGAAGGCCCTTATTTAAAGCAAAAACTATCCTGAGATGCCACAGTCACAGATGGGCCTCATGGCCAATTGTCCTAATTGTAATGAAAGAACAAGAGCTAAAAGCATCCTTAAAGGTTTGCAAATTCCTTCTCTCCTCCCCCATAAATAAAAAATGTGTTTGTGCATACACACACACATGTATATATATATGTATGTATATGTACACATATATATACAAACATATATATATAAATCATGACCCCCAAAATTAAAGTTTGCTGACACGGTTCTAATTTCCATCCAAACATTAGGCATTCTATGGGAAGATCATAGAATACTGGGATGGAAAGGAAATTTAGAGTCTGCCCAGTGCAAGTCTTTCATTTTATAAATAAGGAAACTAGGTCTCAAGGAAATGAAGTGACTCTCCCGTGGTGACACAGAGATAAGTAGAATGAGAACTCCAGGATTTGACTCCAAATCTAGCTGCTTCTTCCATTGTGCTCCTCTGGCTACCTTTCTGGCTATGTGACCACAAACTAGTCATTTTACCTCTCTTGACCATACATATAGAACAAGAAGGGACCTCAGAATACCATATAGTATATTCCTGACATTTTATGAATGAGGGAACTAAGGTCTAAGGAGATTAAATTCTTTTCTAAATCCATGTGATTATTATTAAATATGGGATTTGAACCCAGGTCCTCAAACTACAGAGCCAATCTTCCTACTCTACCATCAACATATCTTCAAAATATCCAGTTGGAATGATGACAGTGAAAATTCAAAATAGACCTTTTTTTTCCATTTTTATGTTCATATCCCTAGTTTCTAACACAATGAAATATATATAATTACCGCATCATAGTAGGTGCTTAATAAATGTTTGTTTGATGGTACCAACCCCCAAGAAGGCTATTTACAGGAAGATTACAGGAAAGGTTACAGTAAATTGTCATCTAAAATCACAAAAGCAAACAAACACTAATAATCTATTTGTTGATTATTATGCCCAAGAAAAAATAATTGTGCTTCTGATAAGCTAAGAGAAAAATTGCATGTAGGCACAGAGGAAGTGTCTGTTCCATTGCTGTGAAGAGTATTGTAGCATCTAAGAGCCAACACTCACTGCTTTTTGATGGTCATGATAAAGACATTAAGTTCTTTGATGTAGACCAATTAAGATAGCACCATGATGTTAAACTAATTTCTTTACCTGCAAAGCTTCCAAAAAGCTCTTTGGCACAATTAGAGTATCATTAAGATTGCATCCAGGAGTGTTCAAGAACCAATAGGAAATCAAAGTAGAGTGGCCACAGATGCTGATTTTATAGTACTCAGCAAACCTTCTTCATCAGGTACACTAGTCTACTGATGAAGGGCAAAGCAAAGGAGAAGGGCAAGGTATTTGCATTACTAATTCCTATATAAAATGACTTTAATGACTCTCTACAGTTATTCTAGATGTAGCAAGAGAAAATTAAGGGGGTGCTCTGAAATAGAAAGAGCTCTGAATTTGGAGTCAGAGAAATCTGGGTCCTAAATCCTAGGTCTTTTGTGGCCCTAGGCAAGATTGTTTCCTCTATATGGCCCTCAGTTTCCTCATCAATAAAATGAGATTAGAATAGAGGACCTCTGGGGTTTCTTGTAGTTCTAAATCTGTAATGTGGCAATCCAAAAAGGAATGTTATTTCTAGATAAGAAACTAGATACTTATAACCTTTGAACAGCTTTGATTTCCCTATATTGAGGAGGTTACCATTCAATTAATCCAACATTCATTAAGAATCCATTCAGTATAAAGCCCTACAAATTTTACAGAGAGAACTACAAGTTTTAAGTAAGATGCAATCCCTGTTCTAATGCCTCTTATAGTCTAGGAGGAAGATATGATATATAAGGTGTTTCACCTAAGTGAACAAGGGATAAGTGAACAAAATACTACGTGAGATCTGAAGAGAAGAAAAGTTGTTAGAAACTGGAGAAAAATTACAGAAAACTTTGAAAGGAGATTATCTTTAAAGAATAAGACACTACCCCACCTCCCAATTACAAGAAAAAAAATCAAATTGCTTTGATATGGCTACAATAAACAAATTACATTTTTTTTAATTTTCAATGAAAATATTTTCATTGAGAGATCACTTTCTGCACACTCAAATCAAATGTATAACACTGGTGAAAGATTCATCTTCCTGTCTCTATCTAATCCCTACAGAAGATTCTGAATTTCTCTAAATTCTGGCAGCAAATGAAAAGATTTATAACTTTGTTTTCAAAAAATGCAAAATTGTATCTTTTGCAGAAATTTGGTTCTATACTTGCCCAGGTCTAGGCCGGTAAAACTGACTTGCTTCTAGCAATATATGCAGTCTGTTTGTATGGGATTCCTCAGACTTTTCATCAAATGCTAATAAAGAGAAGATTTCTCTAGGGAAATCTCAACCTCTCAGAAAGGCTCATTCATGCATGGCTGACCACTTCCTCGGGATTTTAGTTCATCTTTTCTCATCTGTACCTGTTGAAATCTTTCTTTTCCTTCAAGGTTAAGTTCAGATATTTCCCCATCCATGAAATCCTTTATGTGCTCTGTCCTGTCTCTCCCTAGCCGCTACAGGAAGAATTTGCTTCTTTTGGTCTTCAAATATTCATGATTTTTTCAATGCAATTCAATAAACATTCATTAAGCTCTTACTGTGTGCAAGACATGTTTTTGAGCATTAGGCATACAAACACAAAAAAAATAAAACTATCCCTGCCTTCCAAGAGCACACCCATTAATTATTTTGTCGTTGGCTCATTTTACCTTGTATTATACTTATATCAGCATATGTTACTTTTTACATTTTAAGCTCCTAAAGAGGTACTTCAATTTTTTTTCTTCTTTGAATCTCTAGTATCTAGCATAGTATTAGCAGTATTCTAACTGATAAAATAGGGACAAAAGGGGCAGCTAGGTGGCACAGTAGATAGAGCACCAGCTCTGAAGTCAGGAGGACCTGAGTTCAAATCTGATATCAGACACTTACCACTTCCTGGCTGTGTGACCCTGGGCAAGTCACTTAACCCCAATTGCCTCAGCAAAAAAAAAAAAATAAATGGGGACAAAAGTAACACTTACCTCACAGGGTTGTTTTGAGAATCAAATGAGATCATGTTTGTAAAGGGTTTCACAAAATTTGGAGCAGGAGTTTTTAACCTGGGGTCTGTGAATATATTCCATAGAATCAATGAAATAAAATTATCAAAATGTTAATTCATGACCATTGGTTTCCTTTGTAATCAAATATATTTTATTTTATGCATTTGAGAACAGTAATCAGAGTAGCAGTTCATAGGCTTCACCTGACTGCCAAAAGGGTCCAGTATATAAAATGTTTGAAAACTTCTGCTTTAGAACATACACCTGAGTTATTGTTTTTATGTGTTTGCTGAATTGAATCTTCCCAGATTTATCCTTTTCATCCTCCCACCAAAGTTGTCAGAGAGCAACCCATGAAGACACAATTGGAGATGTGATTTTGTTTTCCTTTTATAAGCTCTCTATACTTTAGCTTATGTACCTTGCATTTGAAAACAGTTCTAAAAGATTTTTATATCTGAACCCTTTCCAGATAGCTATGCCAGCAAATATTTCTTATAATTCTCCCTTTTTGTCTTCAAAACCAGAGATCAGCAAAGGAGACTGATAGTCTGAATTCATAAATTTAAATTTTAAATTTAAAGGAGGAGGCACAAGAACCAGGACAGAGGGAAGTTGAACTCTTAACAATCATAATGACCAAATTTGGTCCCAGAGAACATAAAATGAAATATAACTTTGCTCCTCTGACTTGACAGGTAAGAAACTATGAGTAGAATACTGCATTCACCCCATTAGTTGTGGTCATGATTTGGCTTGTTTTTGAGCAATTCTTTTTCTTTGTTATAGAGGAGAAATGGAGGGGGCTATATCTAGAAATTACTGAGGAAAAAATAAAAGCATTCCCAAAGGATAATATAGGAGAGGGCTCTCTATACCACTAATGGGGAACAATCTAAGGTATCCTTTGCTGTGACATCACATCTCTTTGGAGAGGAACCAAGGGACGTCCTGCCAATGTATTAAGGAAGAACAGTGGACAGCTGGTGCTAAGTCATCAACGGCAACATGACTCTGTGGGAGAGGAGCTTCCATATTGGGAAGTATATGACTTCTCTTTCCACCTCCAGCTCAGAAATCAAGACTGTAACAGTTCTTCGGGCAAAGTTTTTGGACATAGCAACACAATTTCACTTCAAATGTTCCTTTAAAAATAGTTAACTAAGAATTTATTTATAATGCTCTTTCAAATTTTGGGAGAATATGGAAATCAGTTATGCATTAAGAGGAGGGGAAAAAAGGCACCCTAGCCAGAATCACGGAATTTCAGAGTTGGAAGATATCCTATTCTAGTCTATCTTGTCCAACCCATACTCAAAAAAAAAGAGTCTCTATTATAACACATTTTAAACCAAGCCCCACGATATAATTAGAGCAAGATAAATGTCCCACTTACCATGCTCCTCCACCATATAAATATGAGCCTAGTCTTATTGGGCCATCCAAACAGCTATTAAACACCCACACTATGCAAAGTGCTATGTTTGACATTAAGGGAAGATAACAAAGTCTAGGAAACACAAGTTTTATGCTTTCAAAGCCTCATTTAGTACCTTAGAGCAATTTCTGCCCCCTCCTGATTAGGGACTGCCCTTCCATGATGAACATTTCAAGAATGCTCCAGATACCAAGCTTTTAACTCACTCCTCACTCTCCAGAAATCTTTATAACAGCAATAGGTATGTCTTATTTCATAATCCTTCGGACACAATTAACTGTCCTACTGTGTCACCCACTATATTCTCCATGGCCACACTCCCCTAAGTGCTTCATCTCTTCATTAAAATGTAAGCCCTAATTCGAAGAGACTTGTGATGGAAGAGCCATCTGCATCCAGAGTGAGAACTACAGAGATTGAATGTGGGTCAAAGCATACTATTTTCACTTTTTTGATGCTTTTGTTTGCTTTTTTTCCTCTGTTTTTTTTCCCTTTTGGTCTAATTTTTCTTGTGCAGCAGGACAAATATGGAAATATGTTCAGAAAAACTGCACATGTTTCACCTATATCAGACTGCTTATTCTCTAGGGGAAGAGAAACGGGGAGAGAGGGAGAAGAATTTGAAAGACAAGGTTTTGCAAAGGTGAATGTTGAAAACTATCTTTGCATATATTTGGAAAAACAAAATATTCTTAAGAATCATACATACATACATATATGTATATGATCCTGGGCAAGTCACTTAACCCTGTTTGCCTCAGTTTCTTTATCTGTAAAATGATCTGGAGAAGAAAAGATATCATTCCAGTATTTTTGCCAAGAACAACCCAAGTGGGATCATCAAGAGTCATACACAATTGAAAAAAAGAACTGAATAATGACATTCATGTACCCAATCAGAGCAACAATAAAAGTAATCCCATTGATTGCCTACTACTGTAGCCAAAAATAACAGAAATCAAAAAGTCATGTGTATAAACAGGTTTCAAGAGGTCATTCCCAAATGAGAGAGCTCCTGAAAATGATGCTTAGAATGGCAATTCAGGCAACCTCTTCTTTTTTTTATTAAAAGCTTTTTTATTTATAAAACATATGATTTTTCTACATTGAACTTTGCAAAATTTCTTTTTGTTCCAAGCTTTTCCCCTCCTTCCCCCCACTCCCCACCCCTAGATGACAGGTAATCTAATACATGCTAAATATGTTAAATTATATGACAAATCCAATATATGTATACATATCTATACAGTTATCTTACTACACAAGGAACATCAGATCTAGAAAGAGAGAAAAAAAACAACCTAAGAAGGAAAATAAAATGCAGGAAAATATTCACAGAAAGCGTTAAAATGCTGTGTTGTGGTTCACACTCAGTTCCCTCAGGCCTCTCTCTGGATGTATATGACTATCTTCGTCGCTGAACAATAGGAACTGGTTTGAATCACATCACTGCTGAAGAGAACCATGTCCATCAGAATTGATCATCATATAGTATTGTTGTTGCTGTGTATAATGTTCTCCTGGTTCTGCTGATTTCACTCATCAACAGTCCATGCAAGTCTCTCCAGGCCTCTCTGAAATCATCCTGCTGGCCATTTCTTACAGAACAATAATATTCCATAACATTCATATACCATAATTTATTCAGCCATTCTCCAATTGATGGGCATCCTTTCAATTTCCAGTTTCTTGCCACTACAAAAAGGGCTGCCACAAACATTTTTGCACATGTGGGGCCCTCTCCTTCCTTTAAGATTTCTTTGGGATATAGGCCCAGTAGAAACACTTCTGGATCAAAGGGTATGCACAGTTTGATAACTTTTTGAGCATAGTTCCAAATTGCTCTCCAGAATGGTTGGATCCGTTCACAGTTCCACCAACAATGAATTAGTGTCCCAGTTTTCCCACATCCCCTCCAACATTCATCATTATCTTTTCCTATCATCTTAGCCAATCTGACAGCAACCTCTACTTTTCAAGTGACATAGTACAGCAGAGCAAGTGTTCTAGCTACAATATATCTGACTGATTCTATCAATCAGTATCAAATAAGCACCTGCCAGGTGCCAGACACTATTCTAAGGACTGGAAATACAAAATGAAACAAAAGATAATCCACATCCTCAAGGAGCTTACAATCTAATGGGGAAGATTACATCCAAACAAATATATACAAAGCAAGTTATATAAAGGATAAATGAGAAATAATTAAAGAGGGAAAGCACTGAGATTAAGAAGGTCTAGGAAAGGCTTCCCGTAGAAGATGGGACTTTAATTGGGCCTTTGAGGAAGCTATGAAGACTAATAGCTGGAGTGGAAGAGAAAGAGAGAAAGAACATTCCAAGCATAGGGAACAGCTAGAGAAAATGCCTGCATCTAAGACATGAAATGTCTTATTGGTGGAACAGCTAAGAAGCCAGCATCTCTGGAATCAAGAGTATATGTTAAGAAATAAGACTAGAAAAGTAGAAGAGGTATGAAAAGGCTTTGAATGAAAATAGAGCATTTTGTATTTGCTCCTAAAGACAAAAGGAGGTCATTGGAGCTTCTTAATTATGATCAGACCTGAATTTTAGGAAAATCATTTTAGTGATAGAATGGAGGATGGATTGGAATGGGGAAAGATTAAAGGCAGGCAGACTCATCAACAAGCTATTGCAATAGTGAAAATGTGAAGGGATTGGGGATTGCACTAAATTTCATGTCAGTGTCAAAGGAGAAAATGGAATGTATCTGAAAGTTGTTGCAAATATTGCACAGATGAAATCCTCAAGTCTAGGCAACAGTTTGGACATGAAGAGTGAGAGATAAAGAGGAATTCAGGATGACTCCTAGGTTAGAAGCCTGAGAAACGGGAAAGACAGTGTTGCCCTCCACAGTAAAAGGGGAAGGAGGGAAAAGTTGATTTCTGGTTTGGACTTGATTGAATTTAAGATGTCTACTGGACATACAGTTTGAGATGTCTGAGAAGTTGGAGATATGAGACTGGAGGTCAATAAAGGAATTGGGGCAAGAAAGAGAAGTTTGAAAGTAAGCAGCATAAAGATGGTTCTTACCTCTATGGAAGCTAATGAGATCACCAAGTGAAGTAGTATAGAAGGGAAAAGAAGAGAACATAGTACCAAATCCTGAGAGACATCTGTAGTTGGAGAGTGTAATCTGGAGGATGCAGCAAAGCAGACAGAAAAGGAGTAGTCAAATAGGTAGGAGGAAAACCAATAGGTAGTTATCCTGAAAAGAGAGTATCATGGAGGAGGGAATGATTAATAATGCCTGCAGAGCTGCAGAGGGGAAAAGATTTTTTAATTCAGTAAGCATAAAGTAATATTAACAGAGATAAGCACATCATATTAGAATTGCTTTACTAATACATCTAGGTAGATGTCTTAACATCCATTTAGAGTGTTCTATACATAATATAAACTGCATGAAAGAAGCATTACTCACACTAATCATTGAAGGCTAATTACCTCCAAAAGGAAAGGGAAATCCAGCTAACCTGTTTTGTCTTTGCTCATATTATTCCCTCCTTTAATACTGCTATGGATCTCTGATGTCATAGCAGTATGAGCCTTTCAGTGATGCAAATTGTAATCCATGGCTATCCATCCTTTGCATCCTCAACTTTTATCCATTTTGTCCTCCTGTAAATCTGTCAGAGGGATGAGAGAGAGAGTAATCCAACCAATGTGATGGGAGTTTTTCTCATTCCCTTGACACTGAGTGGAAATCAGTGGGGCCTACCACACATTGATTATACCTCATTTTTGTTACATGACCAGCTCATATTTCCCCTAAAACATTTCTTTTGACATACTTTATATAATCTTCCTACATGACACTTCATTTGTAATGAATTTGCACTTGTTCGTTTTATCCTATGTTCTACAAATAATCTAACCAATTAGGTAAGAACACATTGCTATTATTCATGACAAATATTAGAAATTATATAAAAACATTATTATTTTAGAGCAGATCAAGAAACAGTTAAAATTTCACTTCTTTTCAAAGTCATATGAGAGTTCAATTTGTGCTAAAAAAATTTAAAAATCTGAAAAGTAAGTGTTTGTCCAATACATATCTAACCAAAGATGTGAATAAAGGTATATATCTTTATTTAACATCAAAAACCTTTGTTTATAGAGGAAAAGAACTGATTTTCGGTAAAGAGCTGCAGTTGTATAAACTTCCAACTGTATTTACTATCTCAAACCAAGCTAATGTATTGCCTAAAATAATCAAATTTAATTGATAAATAAGAATAATTTGTAACTAAAACACTTTGAAGTTACAGATCCACAATTTTAACTGCCTAATTAATATCTCCACCTGAATTTTCCACCAGAAACTCAAAATCCCAGCATGGCTAAGACTAAGCCCATAATATTTCACCCAAATATGATTGTCTTCCTAATTTCTCATTTCTGTTAATGGTATCACTATTCTGGTACCCAAAGTGGAAAGAGTCATCATCAGTTCCTCTATTTTTCTCCATATAATAAATCACTAAGCCCTATCAATTCAGCTTTCACCTTACTCCCCCCTCTTGTCTATCCCCACTGTCCTTACCCTACTGCAGACTTTCATAAATCTCTTCCCTGAATTATTATAACTTCTTCCTTAACAAATGATTCTGCCTCTGATCTCTATCACCTTTATAAGTCATCCGTAAAAAATGATCAAATTTATCTTCCTAATACACAATTTTGATCCTTCATTCCACTGTTCAAGGACTTGCCATCACTCCTCAGCACTGACAAAAACTCAATCCCTTAGCTTCATATTAAGGGCTCTCCCCAATATTATTCAATCTGTGTGGCTAGCCTCCCTTCATACCACTTTATAGTGCTTAACATAAGTTGCACTAAACTACATTGCTCCTATTCCTCACATACGTCCCAGACATTCTCATCTTCCTGGCTTGTTCATTCCACTGTCAGCATCTAGTTACTGGGAATGTTTTTTTCCACTAGTCTTTACTATTTTGTTGAAATTCAACTTTTTTCATGAAGATTTCCCCTCACTGTCAGAGGGATGAGAGAGTAATCCAACAAATGTGATGGAGGCTTTTCTCATTCCTTTCACACTGAGTAGAAATCAGTGGAGCCTACCATCCATTTATTATACCTCATTTTTTATATGACCAGCTCATATTTCCCCTAAAACATCTCTTTTGACATGCTTTATATAATTCTTCCTATATAACACTTCATTTTAATGAATTTGCATTTGTCCATTTCATCTTCAGAAAGACGTTCATTTCTCCAGAAAGAACAAGGAAGTCCAGAACAAAAAACAGTTAATGGTGTCCCAAAACCCAATATAAGTAAGGAGTTGGTAAGGTAACACCTATGTTTAACTCCATTATTAGAGAATCTAGCTTCATCATGGCTCCAAAATATGGTGAAATTTAATGCATCTCTAAATCACTGATAGGGTTAAGAAAATCATGAGGCCTTATATCAGGGTTGGCATTAATAAGTATATTTAAGAAGGAAAGACAGTTACTGGCTGTCAATGGTGCCTTTAGGCAGTTTAGATTGAACACAGAATGATTTAGACACAGCCAATTGTACTACTGTCAATGTTTGTGTCTACATCTCGTCCCTGATATACCAAGCAGCAGAGGAAGCCAAGAGAAAACAGGGTGTGTGTGTGTGTGTGTGTGTGTGCTCCTTCTTCAGGCATCCTGTGATTATGTAGCAAAGGCTGCTATCTTCTCCAATGACAGGAGTCCCTGATAACTCTCAGATCCACCTAAAACTGCCACTCAAACTGTTGGTGTAAAGCTCTGCCCTATCATTCTAAGGTCATAACTGAGAACTCAGACTTAACAGCTTACCTGAACTAAATCATATTCCCTGGAAAAACTTATATTCCAGAGAACTGAAAATTTTCTTTGATTATTAACCACAATTTGTCATCTTTGAGGCAAATAAAAGAGATCCAAGTAGGGATAAACACAATACTGATCTTCCGATTTTCAAAAAGAAAAGGGCAGATTCTTCTAATTATACCCAAACCAGGAGGTTTAGCATTAACTGAGTGAGAGAGGAGGGAACAAAACCACTAGAATAAATTGTTCAAGGATTGGTTTGTGTATACTTAGAGTAGAAAATGGTAATTGCTCTAAATCTGGATGGGTTCAGTGAAAAAAAGTCATAAAAGACTAACCTCATTTCCTTTTGTGAAAGAGTTAATAAACTGGTCCACCATAGACACAGTAGACTTGGATTTCAGCAAGGCATTTAACAAAACCTTTCTTCATCCCATTTTGGATTGTCATGTGGCACCCTTCTTAACTGCCCTGTTCCATGTACACTTATAGATTGTGTCCCCTGAAAGTCAACTACTCCAAATTAAAGGCACTCTTTACTATAAACTAGAGCTATGCTCCCCTACCAGAGCATTTATCTCTGTTAGCTAGAGAATACATTTAGCACAAAGCAAAGGCATTCATGGAGATGTATCTGAAGAGAACCCACACACACTTGGTGCATTTTTTTTTGGCAAAGATACTGGAATGGTTTGCCATTTCCTTCACCAGCTCATTTTACATATGAGAAACTAAGGTAAACAGTATTAAGTGACTTGACCAGGCTCACACAGCTAGTATATGTCTGAAACCCAATTTGAACTCAAAAAGATGAGTCTTCTTGACTTGAAATGAGCACTTTAACTGTACTACTTAGCTGCCCTTTGGATAAAATATAGGGAAATAACTATGCACATGGAGTTACAAGTTTTGGGTTCAAGTGTTTTACATATTAGCTACATTGCAAAGTCATTGACCTTTTTTGGTTCTTATTTAACTCATTTGTAAAATACAGGGCTTGGTTTCTTAGGTCTCTAACATTCTAAGAAAGATGTGAACTTGATGATAATAACTGGTTGAAAGACCTAAAGAATATTAATGGATCAAATGCTAATTTAGATGGAAGTTCTGGAAGAATGCTGCAGGGCTATGTCCTTCAACTTGTGTTGATCAGCATTCTTAAATTAATGATTTGGGTAAGGACACACGTTATTAGCATTTCAAATTCGCAAAGGACAATTTAGAGAGACAAACAATAAACTAGCTAGCAAAAATGACACCCAAAAAATATCCCAATAGGTCAAATCTAAAAAAAAAAAAAGATAAAACCTAATGCAGGCCTATATTTTGGTTGGAAAAAAGTAATTAAATTTAAAATATTAAAGACATGACTAGAAACCAAGTAATATTTTTTAAAAACTGATGGTTTTATTAGACTTACAAATTTATGAAGTCAATGTGGTGAGGCAGACAGAAAAGCTTTTCAAGAACTTAAACCACGTTAATAAAGTACAGTCTTCAAAACAAGAGTTTCAATTTACCCTGACTAGACCACATTTGGACTATTCTGTCCAGTCCTGTATGTCATAAATATAGTGACTAATTAGACTATGCCCAGAGCTGGATGATCAGGATGGTGATGGGGATTAAAATCATGCCATATACTAAGGTAGATTAAAGGAACAGGAAATGCTTATCTGGAAAAGAAAAGATCTAAAAGGGGCATGATTATTGACTTCAAATACTTGAAAAATTACAATTTCATTACCATTAAAGCTAATCAAAATGAAATAGTCTGTCATGTAAGGTTGTGAGATTCCTTTCCCTGAAGATTTTTCATGGAGTGGTTTCATGACTAATGATTAGAGATCTTGAAGAAAAGGTTTATGTTTTATATGACAACTGGACTAGATGGCTTTCAATCTTCCAATTCCTCTATTCCATATTTCTAAGTCTGTTTAGAGTTTCTCCACTAGAGGCCTTGTCTTTATCTTCTGAACTCTTATCACTGTTATACACTCATTACATTATTGTTTTGTATATGATTATTTGCACCTTATACCTCAACTAAATTACAAACTCCTTGAAAATTGGGACTACATCTTATTTATCTCTGCATTTCTTTTAGTAACTAGTACAATATTTTGTATATAGAGCACTGAATACATGTACTTTCTAAAGGATTATTATTTATATCCAACCTATGATTATATTTATATCCAAAAACTACCTGATTTTATAGGACATATAGATATGAAATTATTTTCCCATGGTCATTTAGGTCATAAGAGGTAGTAGAACTAGAATTTCAAAGAATGCTGCCTCTAAATCCAGTACTTTTTCCACTTCATCATACTGTCAATCTTGAATTGAATTAAAACAATAAACTACATTTACCTTTAAATGAAGTTTACTTGATGATTCCTGGGTTTTTGCCTAAGCACTTTAGACTTTATATCTACACTCTTACATATGTTATTCATCTACTTTGGTTTATTAAAGAGAAGTTGTTATGAAATATCAAAAAATTACTATCTTTAATATTACTTTTATACTGTTTTCTGAATATATATTTAGTAAGGTACATTCTTGAAATGACTGACATAGACAGAGCATTTACTTTTCATTTTAAGAGATTAGGCAAAAAATTCCAGATTGGACTTCACAATTATATTCTGCATTAAGTGCCAGTAAAATAGATGCCTATATTTAAAAATCCTTATTAAATCTTTATTTTTACCAACTATATGTACGAGATATGTGTCATGGATTCTAGGGGATTAGTAAATTCCTGGGAATATGAAATTCAAAAAGTCAGACAATAAAGATGGAATAGGTAGATACAAGAGCATGAGAGAAAGCAAAGTAGAAAGGGAAGGTGTCAAAGGCTAGAAAAGAAAAAGGAGAGAGGCAAGGAAATAGTAAATCCCTTCATATATTCTCTCTTTGTAACATTCCAATTAACAATATCTTAGTCACCTTTGACAGGTTACATGAAAACCATCTTTAGACAAGTTGATCACCTGTCCACTCTATCAAAAAAAGATTTATTAAGTACTATGTCCCAAGCATTGTATTAAGTACTGGGTATAAAAAGGATAAAATCAATCCCTGTCAACTATCTTACTCAATCTGATATTCATTTCAATAAATATTTAGTAAGCACTATGCTTGCTACTAGAGATAGACAAAAATGAAAATCATTTTAAAGGAATTTATATTCTCTAAAAAAAATTATTTTTAGATTTCCCCCTCTAAAATTGTGCTTCTTCATCCCTCTCTCCTCTATCTTTTAACTAAACTTTACTAGGACACACATGTATCTCTCTAGGATTGGGCACCCAGAAAAGGCACTTTCACATTTAGCTGAAGATCTCCAGGGTAACAGAGAGGAGATATAGCCTGTCACCTATGAAAATTTTGCCCGTTAACATGTTTGGAAATCTACCAGTCTGTTCAGTAGTAGTCAGAAAATGCTAAACAACCTCCAAAGTTTCAATGGGCCTCATGCCTCAAATGCTCTTCATCTTCTCCTCCAGTTTATCTTCAAGACAGAGATTAATTCCATCTTCTGCAAGATGTCTATGATAATCTCATTTCTCTCCTCCCCCTCATCTAGAATACCTCCCACTTAATGTATATATTTTGTATATACATAGTTGCGTGAATATTGTCTTCTTCCATAAAATGTGAGCTTCTTAAAAGCAGAGGCCCTATTTGGTTTGTCTTTATAGCTCCAGGGCTAAATACAGTAGCTGGAACATAGTAAGTGCTTAACAAATCCTTGTTGACTAAGCAAGACAGACACTCTTAAATCCAGATTTTTCCAAAAATATCTCCATTGACCTTGAGGGGGATTTTTACATCCCTCAAACAACATTAAGGCTTCAAAGTAAGTTTAAAAGTAACAAATACCTCTTTGAGAGAGAGGGAAGTTTTCAAGAATCAAATGATAGGAAGATCAATTCCAAAAAGGATGAATATATTCCAGTCTAGAGAAAGAGATTTTTCTCCAATCCCTCCTCCCCCTCGAAAGACTGTAGGCAAGTTAAAGCCAGATAACTACTTAACTAGATATACTTATTTAAGAGATCCCAATACAGAGCAAAATTTTCCATAAGGGATCTTGAGCTTGGTTAAGTTTAGGGAAGCTGATTATCTGAATAAACTTTTATTATTTCTTTAATCAAATACCTTAATAGATTTTTCAAATCTCAGAAGATCAACATCAGATTCATTAAGATTTACATAATAATATACATCTAAGAAAAGTACCAAGATATAATACAGAACATAAGGTTTAATGAAAGTATCAGACTTAGACTAAAGAGGGTATGATGAATCCAAAAAAATGATTATTTTCTTAAAATTGAGAATGTGATGACACATTAATTATACATGAAGCTATAGACTAATGTCTATATGACATTACCCAAATATGAGCCTTCAAATCAGAAAAAATGAATTTTTCCTACAACAGAAGACTCATTAGAATGATGTGTATAGATTTCATTTTCTGGAAAAAAATGAATTTATTATTAGAAAGTTACAAAAATCAATTTTTAAAACTTGAACCACATTTTAAGTATGCCAGTCTGGCTCAGCATTTTTTAGAATGCTGCTTTTAAAGCAAATAGGTTACATACATAAGAATTTAATCTTTCTAAATCCAAATGTTCACATATTGATTTACTTACAGTAGGTTAACTGAAAGGAATAATTGTTATTAGATTAAAAATCCACTCTATCTTCAGCATGATACAGCAAAACCTAAATTCTAGTCTCTGATAACGGCTGTGAAAGCTGGCATTAATATGCAATTTTTTTAACCTGGGCTGCAGCCAACCTAAACTATTTAGAAATGAAAGAATTGCTGCTAAAATGAACCTTAAGACAAGAGAAATACCATTTGAAGGATATATAGGTTTTAACATTTGCACTCATTTCCTATTTGCTCCAGTTGGAAAGTGGATGTGGTTTACTCCAAAGAAGTAGGACTGCATTTTCTTTACTTCTAAAATGGCAAAGGGAGCTCCTTGCCATAGTTCAACATACAGTCAGAATAAAAGGCCACTCTTATTGGAATCGAAGTTTCATTTTGTCCAAGTGTTAATTTGGCTTCCAATATGAAATGATAAAAAGATGGAGGAAATATGTATGAATGTAAGGCAGTAATGTTCTGTATTTGTGTGGAAACAAAGACGTGGAGAATCTTCAATGCTTTTGTGGCACAAAACGGAGAGGTATTTTGTTACATAAAATATGTGTGTATATATACATATATAAATATATTTTATACACACACACACACACAAATATCTCTTAAGCCTCATTATTCTGAGCAAATCTAATCTTGGTAGACAAAGTAGAATGAAACTTTCCCAGAGAGAGAGATCCTTCTACTTTTTAAAATGATATTAATTAACAAATTTCCTTTACTATCTCAAAAAACTCTTAAAAAGAAGAATGTCAAATCTCAAAGATACAATTCTGAGTGCTGATCTCCCTTTTTTTAAAATAATATATCCCACTGCATCCAGGTGATTACTTGGGATCAACAATTAATAAAACACAGGTAACATCTTTGTTCCATACAAATCCTTGGAACTGAATCCTCTTTGCCCTTCAAAATATGCAAAATCAAGTTTTGATTCAGATTCTTAACTTTTTCTTTGCTGGAACCATAAGGAGTTTGGCATTGGGGATGTCAGAAGAGTAATAGCCAAGGCATCTGTTCACTGGAGATCACTCCTGGGACACAAAGTATCACTTAGGTGTATCACACTGCAAGGTCACTGAAGAAGAAGAGACTTTACATCATCTCTTTAGCTCTTTTCAGGCACATGGAAAAAAGGTTCTCTTAATGCCCATTGGTTCACAAGGTCCAGGCCTGAGCCCTGTCTTTTCCTTACCCTCCCTTCCTAAACCCTTTCCAGCTTCGCCAGAGTGTGGGTGTCCTGGTGTCAAGCACGGAGAAAGGAAAAGGCGGGAAGCGTGGGGACCAAAAATCACGACTCCCTAAACCACAGCAGTGGTGGAGGCAGCAGCAAACTGCAAAGGGAAGAAGGATGGATGAGGAAGGTGGGAGAGCTGCAGGCTGCAGTGCAGAGCCCAGCTTAGCTACCATCACCCCCTCCTCCCCCCCCCACCTGCTCAATAATGCAAAGGATGCTGCTGGTACAGCCAGTAGAGGGAAGCCAAGAACTCATTCCCTACCTCTCAGCGCCCCCTCTCCACCTGAATTCTCCAGAAGAGGATGCTCTGTACCCTCCTGCCCTACTCCTCAAACAGATGAAGGAGGGGATAAGGGTGATAAAAGACAAACTGTACTCGAATAAGGGGTAAGGGAAACATATCTGTTCCTTCCAGGGATTCCCGGGGAGCAGAAGCCAGCATAGCCCTCCTTTCCCTCGGGCCGGGTCAATTCCCAAAGGCTTTTATTCAAGAGCCCCCAAGTCAAACAAGAAGTACCTTCCACAACACAATCTCCAGGCTGTGAGGGGAGCTAACACGGAATGAAGGGCCACCCCGATAAGCATGACAGCAGAGGGCTTTATCCCCCTCTGTGAATCACCTCTCCTCCTCCTTCTAGCTTAGCTCGGCGCGTCCTGAGCCAGGGTCGTCCTCTACCCTCTCCCCCTCGCCTGCTCCCACAGGTAGCTGACGCATCCTCAACCCCAGCTGTCCCCTTCCTCTCCTGTATCACTTCTCTTCTCCAAGAGTCCCCGGGGCGCCACCAAGATTCCTGGACAGCTCCAGGTCAGGAGACAGAAACTGAGAGCGGAGGGAATAGATAGTCCCGGACCTTCGGAGCAGCAGTGAGCCTGCTCCCCCTCGAGTCCGTCCTCAGCATCCTCCTGTGCTCCAGTGCCCTTTACCTGAGTAGCCTTGTGGAACTGTTTCTTCAGCCCGGCCACAGACATGGTGGGAGGATAGCCCGGGATGCGCGCTGCTGCTGCTACTGCCTACTGCTGTGGTGGCAGTGGCTGCTGCTAATACTGTAGCCTGAGGCTGCGGCGGCGGGGGCTCCTGGAGCGGAGCTGGGCTGCAGGAATGCGGTGGCAGTCACTGCCAGATCCCCAGGAAGGATAGGGAGGCTGTGGGGAAGTGGGGCTGCTGCTGGGAGAGAGGGAGAAGCGAAGCTGGGGAAGAAGAAGGGAGGGGGAGGAGGGTATTCTCGGCGGGCACCCCGCGAGTTGCAGCCAGCGGCTCTGCCTGCCTGCCTCCCTCCCTCCCTCCTTCAGTGTGAGCAGGTTATCCGAGGCTCTGCTTGGCGGTGCAGAGACAGACACCCTGACGTCAAGAGAAGGGTAATCCGGCCTCTTAAAGGGAAAGCGGGAAGCCCAGGCCCAGCCCTGGCCACCGGTTCCGCCCCCAGCTCCAGATGAAGGAAGGATCAGGTGTGCAGCTTACTGGCTGCCTACTGCTCTGGTTGGGACACCACCACCCCCAGCTACTTGTGGGAGATGGAAGTGCGCACAGGTACACACACATCCAGGCAGGTACACAAGTTTACACACTGGCGCAAACAGGAATACATACAATTGCAGACACTACGCGTAAACGCATTCTTGCGGAGATTTTGGAGCAGGGCTTTCGGGTCCAAAGACAAAGTTCACTTTTTGCTGATTTTTTAAAGTGTTTTTGCTCCTCGGGTTTTTTGAAGCCTTACACTTGGAGTAGGAGGATTCGCCAGAGGTTAGGGAAGAGTGGAATGCAGACACCTTGCTTTCAAATGAGCTGCTCCTGGACCTAGGTGACTTCAGCTACCCTGAGTTCTTATTTTCACTTTCACTTTTACTTCCAATCCTTCTTCCATAATCCAGCTGTAATCTATTTCAGCGGCGTGATTTCACATGGCTCCACTCAGGTGTTTTTATGTTTCAGTCGCAGTGCTTTTGCATGCTTAGAATGCACATCCACCTCAACTTCCCCCTCAGTAGGCTCTTTTTTTTTTTTTTTTTTTAAAGAAGCTCAGCTAAGATTTCTAACGGAAAGCCATCTTTTGTCCCACGGGTTATTAATGCTCTCTCACTTTATTTCACATTTATTTATCTTCGTTCATATTGTGTCCCTCCAAGCTGCAAAAATAAGTTTGTTGAGGGAAGGAGCTGTTTCTCTGTCTTTATATCCCTAGCACATAATATACTGTCTTTCACATATTAAGTAGGCTTCCTCATCGGTGACCAGAAGGACATTGAAATAGAGGAACACTGAGGTCCCTATCAGGCTCTGTCCTGAATCTGAATCCTGAGAAAGGAAGTTTGAATACCATCACCCATTGTAAGTGCTTGTTTCTTAGAAAGAGATGTCAGAAATGATCATTTTACAGGTAAAAAAAATTAGGCCTACAGTGTAGAAGCATCTTTTGATTCAATTAAAGAAGCAGCGATAAGCAGCTCCTTTGTGCTAAGGCTATGCTAGATACTTAAGAACAGAAAGACAAAAAACAGTTTGTGCCTTGCATTCCACTTAAGGGGAATAATGCCTTTACAGATAATTAAATTCAAAATATACACTAAATAAATCCAGAATATTTTTGGGGAAGGAACTCCAGATCAGAACTGCATAGTGAAGGGCTTCAAATGCCTACCAGAAGGCTACTGGAAGTACTATTGGAGATGCTTGAGCAGGGAATTGAAATGGCTATACCTTTACTCTTCCAATAACAATTAAGCAGCATTGTGAAAGATAAATTAAAGAGGGGAAAGTTCCAAGCACGGAAATATCAATTGCACCAGTCCAGGTAAGAGGTGATTTTAGCCTGCAAGGGGGAGGGGGGAGGGGCAGAGCATCTAAATGAATGAAGAGATCCAGACCAAAATAAGAGATGTGGAATCAACAAAATTTAGCAACTGGGCAGGATGAGTTAGAGTGAACAGACTAAGAATGATTCCTAAGTGCTGAACTAAGTGGCTGGAAGAAGGCAGAATGAGTTTAAAGAAAAAAAAATGATTTGCCCAAAGCCCATCTGAAATCAAATTCAGGTTTGATTTATGCTATATTTGAGGCATCTTTCCATTGTATCATTCTTTAGTGATATCTTGCAACTTCAGCACCTAATCCAGGGGATAATTCTTGCCCTGTTCTGGAAAGTGACCCAAGGCTTATCCATGAGGGACATTTGAGTTTTTTTGTTTTGTTTTTTTTTTCCAATCTTGACACTTTATCATTACCTTTTACCTGAAACTGTTTTTCAGAAGAGCAAATCTGAACTAAAGTTGTGCTATCCTGCTTTTACATAATCGTGGGGCAGGAAAGTATGTGCAGATTCCTTACTAGTATAGACAAAAAATTTAGCATTTATGCCATCTCCAACCTTGGAGATTTTTGTTTTTCTTTAAACAACAACAACAAAACAGCAATGATAATAGATTATTGAAAATCTATCCACAGCCAGGGTTATAATCAATGCAATACATTTGCAAGAAGGCTAGCCTGAAATAAGTGCCATTCTGTGGCTGAGGAAGAATGAGGTTGCAAGGGGATGATTCATACTATACTCACAAGTGGGTGGCACTGTGGCAATTCAAATTATATTCATGAAATCACATAGAAAGATATGAGAGAGATGAGGCATGTTTGGGAGGAAGGACATGTTCTAAAAGTCATCACTTCCTAACTATAAATTATAGGATCATCAATTTAGGGACCTTGTAGATTGATCTCATTTAACTACCTCATTTTACAAATTAGGAAACTGTATTCTTCCTTTCTTCTTCTTGTAGCTAGGCTTACACTAAGTCCTCTCCACTTTCAAGGTCTTGGGCTTCCATTGGGCATTGCTCTTTCAATGCTTGAAAAGGTCTTTTAAAAGTTTTAAAGTTGTTTCCTTCAACCTCAGACCTACTACCAAGTTTCTGTTTCCAAACTTAGGATATTCTCATAACATTATTCACTGGCAGAATTAGGAAAACAGGCACCTCTGAAGCCAATCTTTAACAGCTCACCTTACCCTTTTACCTAGTTTCCTGTATTTTTGGACATATGTGCTTTCTAGAACCTACTTTGCAATTTTTCAATACCAGATATTCTATAAATATACATAACACTTCTCTCACCTGCTGTGCAGTCCCTCTGCTGCCAAGAGCAATGAGGGTTTGAGGGAAGAGAGCAGTAGAGGAAGCGGCACAAATATTACACCAAGCCACTGCAGCAGAAAGGTTCTTTGCTCAAGGTCAGGGAGAGACAAGAATGCCAGGTCAATGATGATAACAATCATCCCCCTACCACATGATGAACTAGCTGAGACAACCAGACAGACAAGTTCAAGAAAAGCACCAAACAACCTCATGTGTTCCAGTTGGCATCAGATTTCAAGTTCTACACTTGGGGCTAAAGAATAATCTAATTCCAGAACTTCTGTGTCTCCATCTTAATGGTCCTCCTGGAATTACAAATTGTACTTCCTATGGAAACTGTTGTCCTTGGTATGTTTGAAAGCATGCAACAGTGGGAAACTAAGTAAACTCAAATTATTCATTCTCTCAAACTCCTGGGTCATATCTATCCTCTACTCTAGAGCTGTCAGATCCCAGGAGGCTCACAGTCACTCACTAGCCATTTAATTACTATATATTGTTTTCAAGGTTACTAAGAACTATGTACATGTTTATTGATTCTTCAGAGAAATAAATTACCAACCAATACTAAGGTTTCCTAGAGAGTATTGTTTTTCAAAGACCACTTCTCAAATTCTGAGCTTACCAAAGCAACATTCTAATCTGAAATTGGTTTCCTGGTAGCCCTGTCACTGAGAAAAATATTTAATAAAATGTATTTCCTTCTTCCTGAAAAGTGGAACAATTGATGAATACAGTCTCTGCACAACTCTCATTTTCATTATAAAAGAAATTGACGTTCTGGTTTATAAATCAAATCATCTGTTTATTTGGTCAGCATATGTGAAATTATCATAGAAACTAAACTATCAAAATGCATAGATAGATAGATAGATAGATAGATAGATAGATAGATAGATAGATAGATAGATAGA
>JAJPUD010006408.1:105614-130649 GCA_023553655.1 Myrmecobius fasciatus
AGATAGATAGATAGATAGATAGATAGATAGATAGATAGATAGATAGAAATGGGGAAGACGAAAGGAAAGGGGGAAGTATTTATCAGTGCCTATGTGCCAGACACTGTGCTTAACATATATATTTTCTCCTGTTATCTTCACAACCACCTTGGGAGATAGATGCTACTATGGGTATATTATGGTAAGACAAAGATAGACAATAAGGCAGACAGAGCTGAAGTGATTTGCCAAGGATCATATGACTACTAAGTATCTGAAGTCATCTTTGAACTTGGGTCTTCCTGAGTCTAGGCCAATAGTCTCTTTGTCAATAACTCAGTCAATAAAGATTTATTTAATGCCTGCTGCTCTCTGGCAGAGTGCTAAGCCTGAGGAATACACAAAGAGGCAAAATATGCTCCTTGCCCATAAGGAGTTCACAATTTGTTGATCTATCCATTGCACCACCTAGCAATTCTTGACAACTAGACTGGAGTGGGGAGGTAGAGGGATAGTAAAGTAGCTAATCCATAATCATTAATCCTGGTGCTTCTAGCTCCATCAGTTTTCAAAGATCCACTTGATTAGGATTTGGGGGAAAAACTGCTGCTGTGGGAGGGAACAGAGTAGGCTTTCCCAGATCTGGAGAGAGCTCACTTGGAGAGCCACAACAGTGAGGAGGAAGAACTATCTGTTAACTTCCTATTTCGATTAATTAAGTAGACACCAATTCAATTGTTTCTACCACCTGATGAAGGACATATATTATCAGCACCCTGGAAACTTCAGTGCTCTAGACAAAGTCAACTTACCCTTTCCTGGTGATTAGTTGTTGAACCCAAAATGCTGAAAAACCGGACCTTGGGAAAGTTAGGGTCAAGAATAATATTAACTAAATGAGAGATTTGGGGGTCCAAGTTCTCAGTAATTTATTGTTTTCTCAAAAGTTTATTATCCTTGTGGACTCCATAAAATGTAATTATCTACTAAATATATGGTTTACCTAGGTCTAAGCTGATTAAAGTAATTCTACTTTCTAGGCTCAAGCTCATTTATTCTATGGCTTTACCCACCATTTAGTTTTGCCTAAAGATAGCACTCTGTTCCTCAGGCATGTTGCCCTTTTAACCTTGGCCAATCATTTCAAAAGAGCATGATCCAAGATTAGTTGAGGGGGTTAGTGAAGCTAGCTTAAATATATCACCCCTATAGAGAAAGCTTATTCTTTGGACAGATTGGGCATTTAACAAATAAATGATTGTGGAATTGAACTGGTTGGCTAATAGTAATAATCATTTAGTGGCTAAAAACAGCAAGTAGATTTACTTTGTTTAGAAGATCAAGCTGTAACAATCATTTTTTTTAAAAAACCCAGTAAGAGCAAACAAATTAGGGATCTTAATCTTTATTTTTATTTATTTTCATTACGATGTTTGATGTTTGCTTACATTGTGTTTCCTTTATCTGATATATCGTTTGTGTAGACAAGATTTTTCTTGCACAACAATGACAAGTTTGGAAATATGTATACATATATTCGATTTGCCAATATTTTAACATAATTAACATGTAGTGGATATCCTGCCATCTAGGGGAGGGGTGGGGAGTTGGGGGGAAAATTTGTAACGGAAAGCTATGTAAGGGTTATTGTTGAAGAATTACCCACACATATGTTATGCAAATAAAATAAAAAAATTAAATTAAAAAAATTAAAATTAAAAAAATAGGGCTTCTGCCAGGAATCCCAGGAAGCCAGGGAATGCAGGAGGCAAACATGAGTGGGGAGAAAGGACAGGGAGGGAAAATGCCTTGAATGGGGAAAGGGAGTATCTTGTTCAAGGAAAAGGAGGAGACCACTGTTACTGGACTTCAGAGTGGGAAAGGGGAAAGAAGGAATAAAAAGACTGGAAAGGTAGAATCAGATTATAAAGGACTTCAAATGACCCACAGATATTTTATTTGATCTTGGAGGTGACAGGGAGCCATGGAGTTTATTGAGTAAGGCATTGACATGGACCAGGAAAGTACTTTGACAGCTGAATAGAAAATGACTTCGGTAGGCTGAAAATCTAAGATTTGAATTTAGGTTTTCTGATTCCACATCCCTACTGCAGAGGCAGTACCTTTAAGTATGATCTATTCTTCCTATGATTTAAGCCTGTATCTATATATTATTCTGAATTTATTTTATTTTATTTTTTGGTGAGGCAATCAGGGCTAATTGATTTCCTCAGGGTCATACAACTACTAACTGTTAAGTGTCTGAGGTCATATTGGAACTCACACTATCCATTCCTACTTGCCCTTACATTATTCTAAATTTAACAGAAAAGAAAGTATTACCCACTATCTTCCTGGCAACATCAATGCATTTTGTAACATTAGCTATATAAAACATGCAACTAACCACAGAGTAATGGCAACATTCAGAGAACTATAAAACTGGAAAGCCCGTTCTATAGAAAGTCATCTGGTCCATGCCATTTGTATGTTAATGTAATTGTGGGACTCCATTTACTATCCTATCCACTTAAAAGTAATTATCTTGTTATATGGGATTCCATAAATAATTCCCCCAACTGAAAACTGGGATACTAATACATTGTTGATGGAGTTGTGAACTGATCCAACCATCCTGGAGAGCAATTTGGAACTATGACCAAAGGGCGATCAAACTGTCCATATCCTTTGATCCAGCAGTGTTTCTACTGGGCCTATATCCCAAAAACATCATTTTAAAACGGGAAAAGGACCTACATGGCAAGGAAGTAGAAACAGAGTAGATCTCCATCAATTAAATAATAGCTGAATAAGTTATGGTATATGAATGTTATGGAATATTATTGTTCTATAAGAAATGATCATCAGGATGATTTCAGAAAGGTCTGAAGAGATTTACATGAACTAACGCTAAGTAGAACCAAGATAATATTGTACACAGTAACAAGAAGATTATATAATGACTAATTCTAATGGACGTGACTCTTTTCAACAGATAGGTAACTCAGGCCAATTCCAATGGTCTTGTGATGGAGAGAGCCATCTGCACCCAGTGAGAGGACTATGGGGAATGAGTGTGAATCACAACTTAGTATTTTCATTTTTGTTGTTGTTTGCTTGCATTTCCTTTTCTTTCTCCTTTTTTTCCTTTCTGATCTAGTTTTTCTTGTGCAACATGATAATTTTGGAAATATGTATAGAACTGCACATGTTCAGCATATATTGGACTACTAGCTATCTAGGGGAAAGGAGAGAGGGGAAGAAAGGGAGAAAAAAAATTGGAATACAAGGTTTTGTAAGGATGAATCTTGAAAACTATGCATGCATTTTGAAAATAAAAAGTTTTACAAAAGTAATAATTATTCCCTCAACATAAATTAATTAGGTGGAGGTTCCAACACAGGATATGACTTGCAGATAAGGAGAACTGATACTCAAGGTGACCAAATTATGCTGTAACCAGATTAAGAATAGAATTTAAATTTAGAGAATTGTACACTTTGATTTGCCCTGTGACTCTGGGGCATGTCCTTTGATCTGTTATCATTTAATCTCCTCTTCAGTAAAATGGAGTTCTAGAGATAGAGATATATACTTATATATGTATAGATGTGTGTATATATATGTGTGTATGTATATATATATGCCAATTTCTCTATCTATCTACCAATCTACCACATCAAGTAGCAATTATTCTTTCAGACCTAAGATCTAGAAATGGAAGGGACATTAGAAGGCATTTAGTTGGGTGTTTTTTTCCCATTCTTACCCTTTTCTAAAAATATTTCTTTCCCTTCATAAATCCAAGAGAGACAAAATAAGAATTATTGGACTACTTGAAAGCCATGATGAAAAAAAAAAAAGAGCATGAACAAAATCTTTCAAGAAATCATCAAGGAAAAGAACCCTAATATCATAGAACTAGAAAATAAAATAGTCATTAAAATAATACACTGATCACCTATCCAAAATGAAAACTCCAAGCAATATTGTAACTAAATTCCAAAATTATAAGATCAAGGAGAAAATATTGCAAGCAGTCAAAAAGAAACAATTCAAATATCAAGGAGGCATAGTCAGGATTACCTAGGATCTAGCAGCTTCCACATTAAAGAGTAGGAAATTCTAGAATAATGATATTCCAGAAGACAAACCAAGCAAGAATCGACTACCAGAAAAATTAAACACTATCTTTCAGGGGAAAAGATGGGCATTTAATGAAATAGGGGATTTTCAATCATTTCTGATGAAAAGACTAGAGATGAACAGAAAATCTGGTCTTCAAATACAAGTCTCAAGAGAAGCATAAAAAGGTAAACAGGGAAGAAAAAAAACTTTTTTGAGGTTAAAATGTTTACATCCCTACATGGGAAAATGATACTTGCAACCCTTCAGAACTGTATTTTTATCAAGGCAGTTAGAAAAGGTATTATTATACAGTATAGGTGTAAGTGGATAGTAATAGAATTACATAAAAAAAAGAAATAAGGGGTGGAATATTTTATTTTTCAGTTACATATAAAACACATTTTTACAATAATTTTTAAAACTCTGAGTTTCAGATTCTCTCCCTTCCTCTCCCCCTTTCTGGATAGCATTTTTCATCATAAAACTTCATAGTACTGGATCATTGTATTGCTGAGAATAGAACAGTCATTCATAGCTGATCATCCCACAATATTGCTATTAGTCTGTACACATTACTTTTTCACTTTTCATGCGCTCATGAAGGACTTCTGAGTTTTTTTGGAGAGCATCCTATTCATACTTTCTTATAGAACAATATTATTCCATCATAATCACATATTATAATTCATTCAGCCATTCCCCAATTGATGAGCACTGCCTCATTTTCCACTTCTTTGTCTTGAGAAATGAGCTGCTATAAACATTTTTATGCATATAGGTTCTTTTCCTTTTTTAAAAAATTTCTTTTGGGATACATGTCTACTGGTGGTATTGTTAGGTCAGAAGTTATAGGTCAAAGAGTGACTTTATAGTCCTTTGGGCATGGTTCCAAATTGTTCTACGTAATGTTTGAATCAGTTCACAATTTTACCAACAATGCATTAATTTCTCATTTTTCCCACATTTTCTACAACATTTGTCATTTTTTTCTTTTCTGGTTCATTAGCCTATGTAATAGTATGAAGTAGTACCCCAAAATTGTTTTAATTTGCATTTCTCCAATCAACAATGAGTTAGAGTATTTTTAATGTGGCAATAAATAGCTTAATTAGTTCATCTGAAAACTGTTTATATCTTTTAATCCTTTATCATTTGGGGAATGCTCTTATTTTATTTTTTATAAATTTGACTCCGTTCCCTATACATATGAGAAATGAGATCTTCCTTTATCAAAGAAATGCACTTCAAAATTCTTCTCCCAATTATTATTGCTAATTGTATTTCCTCTGTTTATTATTTTATTCTCTCTCTCTCTCCTTTTGCTCTGTCCCTCCTCAAAAGTGTTTTGCTTCTAACCACCCTCTTCCCCAATATGTCCTCACTTCTATCTCTTTGCCCTCCCCTTTCTCTCCTACTTTCCTGCAGGGTATGATAGGGTCCTATTTCCAATTTGAGTGTGTATGTTATTTTCTCTTTGAGCCAGTTCTGATGAGAATTCTCCTCTCCTGTAAAAGCTTTTTCTTGCCTTTTTTAAAAATCATGGATACTTCATGCCATTCCACTGCTCCCTTTCCCTTTCTCCTAGCACATTCCTCTCTCATCCTTTAATTTTTTTTAGATATTATCCCTTTATGTTCAACTCACCCCTGTGTGCACTCTCTTTCTCCATATATATGCACACATATAAGCATATTATCTTTATATCTATATATGCTATATCTTTCTTTTCATTTTGTTATTTTTTTCTAGTGGGTGGGGCAAAGTGGAAAAAAAATGCTTGGCTATTGAGAAATGTATTTTTAAAAGCCCACCTGGTAATTTGGGTTGGGGTAGCATTCTGTTATGTGTAATTTCTTCTACAAATACTAATGAGAAGTCATAAAATGAAGTTGATTTGAAATTCCATCATGTATATGTTGGTTTGTTCATGATGTTCCAAGAATAGAATCAACATTGTTCAGTACTAGACTTTATCATAAACTATCTTAAAGACAATTAGGAACAGCAAGTCCTAAAAGTGTCCTTATAATGACAAGTTATTTGCATAAGATGCAATGAAGAAGTTTAAATTGCTTACAGGAAAAATTTAATCAAAACTAACTTGTTTTTTTGTTTTTTTCCCCTTTGCATGGTAACTGTATAAGACCTGTTAGATATTTAGAAGGCTGACACATTCAAGGAATGGTCTTCACATTTGTGATAGAAATACAAAAAGGTTTGCTCTCATTCACCCAGATCTTCATTTATATGGTATATTAGACAAAAAAGAACTTGAATTACTCAAATTTCCTTTAAGCTTGTCACAGATGACAATTCTTACATTTCAGTTACTTTCAAAAAATTGTAAATGCAATCTATTTAGTCACCAAACAACCTTTGTTGATACAAAGTATAAAAGAAAAGAGAAATTTAAGCTATTCTTTCCACTGAAATAATTAAATTTTGTTTTTGGTCCTGATGTATGCTTTCATAAGGGTTGGCAAAGAGATAAGCATATACATACACATATACACAAATATGTATGTATATACACACACACACATATATATACACACACATTTGCACATACATTGTATGTGTATGTGTATATATGTATATGTGTAGTATATACTATGTGTGCCAGATACCATATTAAGCACTTTACTAGTATTGCTAATATTTGATGAGTACTGATACTCTCCTCATTTTACATTTGAGGAAACTGAGGCAAACAGAGGTTTAAGAGTTTTCTCCAGGGTCACACAGCTAGTGTCTAAAATTGGATCTGAACACATATCTTAGTGAATCTAGACCCAGTGCTCCATCACCATGCCTAAGGGTCAGGGAATCCTTTCCTAGAGTGGAAACTTCTTCTACCAATTCAGCTACACGGTAACATAATCAGAGTGTGTATTTCAGAGACACAATTTGATTTCCCAGACTCTAGGAAATAATTCCATTCATTTAAGCAGCTGCTCTCTTACTTTTTACAATGAATTACACATGAATGTGATAAGACCTAAGTTCACAAAGAATCTAAAGGTCAGAAGATTAGTGATGTAAAAGAAACCCACTTAAAAAAAAAACTTCTACATCATGTTCTGTTTGTAATATTATGAGGTTTTAATAAATTTTAACACTAATAGCAATCTTAAAAGAAAAATTAAACCCTATCAAAATTAAACTTAATTTTGAATGTTGTAATGATTCCATTAATTCACTGGGTAATATATGGAAGAAAAAGAGAAAGTACTGAGTACTCAGATGAATAAGGGAGTATATTCTAAATATATGGAATTAATACACACGTTGGCCCTTGGGAAAATACATATACATATGGCAATCAGGTATCTTGAAGAGCAAACTAGCCTTTGAGTAAAGATAAACCAAGCCCCAAGTCCTATTTCTTACATACTCTTGCTGTACCCCTCAATGCTTTAGAGAACTTTTGAAGAATATAACTAATAGAAAAGCCACTGATCTGTACTGATAGCAGGGAAGGGACAAGCCCCATTAGGGTTCCTCCACCCTAGACAATGTGGTCATACTCTGCAGGCCCCTTATAAGTCTTTTTTCTTTCACAAACTAATTTCTCATCAAAAGTTTCCTATATCAATGAAACCAGAGGTTGGGAACAACAAGAAATCCTAAATTTGCTGTTATCTAATTCTCTACCAATGGACAAAAAAACCTAGTGGCCATGGAAATAAAGACAAATTACTGGAAGGAGGCAATGGAAAAGTGGAACTGGGTAGCACCTAGCTGAATTTCAAGTTCTATCCCTGTATGCTTGTGTTTTCTGCTTCTGTCTCTTAAATAAACTCAACCACAACCCTACTCTTCTAAGGTAGGAACAGAGAGTTTAGAGTACAGGAACAGAAGGAAAAATGGAGATTAGGAATATAAAATTCAGTGAGCCATACTGATAACTAACACTAATATAGTACCAACTGTGGGCTAGGCACTGTGCTAGGACTTCAAAAATATTGGCTCATTGAACCCTAACCATCCTGTTGTTCACTGAGTTGGTATTCATAGTGCTCTACAATAGTTCTTTGGGTACACTGGGTAGAGTGCTGGGCCTGGAGTCCAGAAGACTCATTTTCCCAAGTTCAGACTCAGCCTCAAATACTTACTAGCTCTGTGACCCTAAGTAAGGTCACTTAACACTGTTTGCCTCAGTTCCTCAGTTCTGTAAAATAAGTTAGAGAAAGCAATGGCAAACTATTCTAGTATCTTCTCCAAGAAAACACAACTCAAAAACAAGTGAACAAAAAATTGCATTTTATGGATTATTTCATGATTACTGTGTTAAAAAAGTGCATGTAATCAGAAATAGTTTTGTTATAAATAATCATCTGCAGAAAAGTGTATTTTCAGCAATTTCTAATGAAAGATTAGTTTTTAGTGGTCCTAGGAACCTAAACCCTCTATTTCCCATATGTTCAATGTTTCAACATTCATGTTTTTTACTTCACAAAATTTTCTAGAAAAATTAACCCTATGAAAGTTTAACATTGACATGAACATTTGGTATGGGGGAAAAAAGGGGGGAAAAAAACCTTTGTAAGGGCCTACTGAGAATATCTAGATTGTCAAACATAGAAGCATTCTCTATCACCTCCTGAGTGAGTGGGTGCAGCTTCCTGTGATTGCTTGTGTAGTTGGAACAAGCTGCTTCTTTAAAACTGATGGGCCTTAGGTGAGCATTCTCTTACCTGTTGCCTTCAGAAGCTAAAGATTACCTTTCTTTCATAGCTCTGTGAGTTGAATCAAAAGGGAAGAGGATCCCTTCTTCTACCTTGCAGCTCTGAGAAACGGATCTGGTCTGTGGTGGTTGTTCTTTTCACTTTTTGAGTGCCAACTATGATGCCCATCGGTCCCAGGAATCCGAGCTATGGCACCACCGGAGCCAGGATTGCAAGCAAGATGTTAGTCTAAGCCAGGGTGCTTGGGACCTGAACCCAAACGGGGTTCTAACTATAAAAAGTGGGACTGTGCTGTACAGGAGCTGAGCAAAGCTGGGAACCTGATCCCTTTCCCCACCAGAGAGTCAAGAGGGAATAAAGGGGAAGATTATGCCATCCTTATGTTGGGAGTTTGTACATATATGATTATACCCTCTGTTAGTGGTTAAAGTGAACTGGGATACAGAAATAGCATAAATAGGGCTGTGGAGCCATTTGCAGAAAATCTAGGTTCTCCCAAACCTTCCTAAGGGTACCAGAGAATCCTGGAGAAGGGTGGACAGAGTAAAAAACATATTTCTATTCTGCTAATTAAAGAGAATGAAGTGTTCACTTCAGAGAATGTAAGAAACAATGTGTGTGGGGAGGGTTGGCGGATGTAAAGAGGCAGAATGAAGTTTACAGCTGTCTCAGATTTTGGAGGATAGAGACAAGTGGCACAAGGAACGATGGCAAGAAGAACCAATAAACACGTAGAGTTTTGTAGCAGATCTGAGGTACTTCTCATGGAAGAGGGAGCTGGATCATCTCTAGAGAAAGATGTTTCTTGAGCTCCAAGAAAGGTAATGTGAATCCACAAGTTCCATTGGTGAAAGGTCATACAATAATGATCAGAGGAAAAAAAAAGATGAGTAAGGGTGATTGGAGACTTCCCACTACAGTGTTTCACCAGTAACTATTTTCTGACATGTTGAAAAAGAGAGAGGTTGGCTGCCTTACTGGGTCAGATATCTGGGAAATAAAAGAGACAAATTGTCAGACAATATTTGCTTTCAGGACAACTAGAGGGGCACAATGAATAGAGGATTGTATCTATAGTCAAGAAGATAAGGGTTAAAAATTGCCCTCAGACACTTAAATGAGCAAGTCACTTAACCATGTTTGCAGGGGTTTTCTCCACTGTGAGCTGGAGAAGAAAATGGCAAAGGATTCCAATATCTTTGCCAACAAAACTCCAAAAAGGGGCCATGAAGAGCTGGACATAACTGAACAAGCCACAAGCACAAATATCCATTTATCTATAGACTTGTGATTCTAGATAAGGGGTACAAATGATACCACCAGGTGTATCCTAATGAATAGAGATCTTGAAGTCTTGGGCAAAAAGTTAAATACTTTTGGGAGCAAAGGTAGTTTTCTCCTCATGACTCTCAAATAAAGAGAAGGGATTCCAAGCAGAAGGCAGACTTGTGCAGAGCTGGCTAAGGAAATGGGATTTGGATTTCTGGTCCACAGATCAAAATAAAGGAATAATAGCTTTTTTGGTTCAGAATGGAGTGCATTTAACATGGGCTATTTACTCTGATCTCAGGTAGATATTCAGAGAAAAGCTGTCTAATTTAATTAATTGATACAAACTATGAATAAGCATACTTCCTATTCCTCCCAAATGAATTTCAAAAGAAGATATTTATTCATCAAAAGGTAAGTTGCTGCCCTTGAGGAAACAGCTCACAAACAATATATACCACAAGCTGGTATATATTGTGGATAATTGTCATGTTCTTTGTTTCCAAAGAGGGCCAGTGATATCAGAATGTTGGGTAAAGTAATGGATGATGGCGGAATCTTGACTCGTGCAGGAATTGAACTTAGGTGGGCAGAGTTGACCAAGTCGCCCGCCTCACTCTGCCTCCCCTAGCCATCCAAGGCCAGGGGCAGGACAAAAACCAAATAATTGGTGATGGCAGGGATGCTCTGCATGACCTTGACACAGCACCCCTTCCAGCAAGTTGGCCCCTGGAGCAAGTTGTTCTCCTCTGCCTATTTCACTGGGGGAAATCTTTCCACACTTGGGATAGATGGATATTCGCCTGATTCACCAATGGGACTGAAGCCTGTTGGTCATTCTCAGTCTGATTTAATCACTCTTCTGGCCATTATATCAGGGCTTAGGCTCTGTGTTGGCTATAGCTTTTTGGAGTCACAGGCAAGAGTTAACTGACAGGGAGACACCAAAGGGAGATGGTATGGTATGGGGTATTAAGGAAGAACTAGAAGGATAAATAGGGGGGGAAATAAACAGAGGGAAGGCAGAAGGATTATTGAGGATCAGGAAAGGCTTATCAGAGAAGGTGGGCTTTTAACCTTGAAGAAAGGAGGCAGAGATATTCCAGCGGTACGGGTGGGGGTAAGAAATAGGTCAGAGAAAATGTCAGGAGCCAAAATCTGAAGGATCTTGCTCAGCAATAGTGTCACTGACCAAAGAGGATGAGATGCTAGATGGCCTGGTGGATGGAGAACTGTGCCTGGAATCAGGAAAACCCTGAGTTCAGTTAGTCTTAGAAACATACTAGCTGGGGCAGCTAGATGGCACAGTGGATAGAGCACCTGCTCTGAAGTCAGGAGGACCCGAGTTCAAATTTGGTCTCAGACACTTAACACTTCCTAGCTGTGTGAACCTGGGCAAGTCACTTAACACCAAATGCCTCAGGAAAAAAAAATTTACTAGCTGTATGCCCTAGGACAATTCGTTTGATTTCTGTTGGCCTCAGTTTTTGCAACTATAAATTAATTATAATAACAGGACCTACTTTGAAAGGTTGTTGTGAGGATCAAAGAAAATAATTTTTATAAAATGCTTCAACCATTAGCACCCTCCCTCTCAAACTACCTTCTATTTAACTACTTGTTAAATATTTGTATTTATGCAGTATATATTTTTGTATGTACTTGCCTCCCCCTTGTCCTTGCTAGTATTTTTTAGTTCTTTATACTTTTGTGCTTAGTATCTAGCACAGAGTGGATGTTGTACATTGCATATATTTTCAGACTTTTATTTTGGACTAATCTGCTGCCCTGATGTTTTTTCCTCCTTGTCTTTGGGCTCTGTGGGAGAGTTTGGAGGAGGGGGCTAGGAGAACTATGATGATAAAAATACTTTAAGAAAACTTATTTTTTAAAATATTTGTTACATGATTTGAGTGATACTAAAATATAGCCCTCTTTAGAGGAATCTGAATTTATCCCCACCATCTCCATTTAACTAGGGTGGGGAATCCATAGGAGGAAAGTGAGAGGATGATTCTAACAGGAAAACCTCACTCTGCCCCCAGTTCAAGGATCATAAAATCATAGAATTAGAATTTGAAAGATCTTAGATATCATCTAAAAGAACCATCAGTAAAGCCAAGTGACATGGTAGATAGAGTGCTGAGCTTGGAGTCAGGAATTCCAAGCTTTGTGAATCCAAATCCTGCCTGGGACACAGTAGCTGTGTGACCCTAAGCAAGTCACTTAACACTCTTTACTTCAGGTTCCTCATCTATAATGGAAATGGCAACCTACTCCAGTGGTGTGAATGAGGTCACAAAGAGTTGGACAATAACAAGAAAGACAGTAGAGGAGACCTTGAGTTTGGAGCTAGAAGTTCTCAAGATGAAATCCTATGTCTTTGATGCAAGACCTCTAAGCCTTAGCTTCCTCATCTGTAAAATGGGGCACCTACTTTACAGTGTTGCCATAAAGATCAAATGAAATCCTATATGTAAATTTTAAAGTGCTGCATAAATATTACCTAATCATCTAATTACTTAGTAGCCACTCTTGAAGTTCTTCCAAGCCAGCTTTAGTTATAGGACCTTGTCTCCCATTTTACTGAAAAAAAAAAAAAAAACAGAAGCTATCTATTATTTCCTTCCTTCCCTCTGCTCCATACCTTAAAATCTACAGATATCACATTACCCATTCTCTTCTTCTTTGCCTGACGTTTTGATGCAGAGGCACACTTCTGGCCAGTCAGTCTTTCTACCTGTGCTTTTGATCCCGTTCTCTCCTGTCTACTCTGGGAGATTGCCCCTTTTATCATTACCCCTCTCTCTCATCTTTAATCTCCATTTATCTACATCCCCATCCCTGCTGCTCCCAGACATCCAGATCTCTCACATCCTTTAAAAAAAATCCCTTATTTCTCTGCCATCTCAATCTGAGTTTCAAATACTTAATGGCTTAATACAAAGAAGCACCATGTGTTTGTGAGTTCCCCTTTGAAACTTACTTTGGTTTAAATTCACTTTGAACAAAATTTGAAAACATTTTATCACTTCATATTTTTTAAAATTGTGTCATTTCTATGTGAATACATCTCATAGTCAAACATGAATGATCTGACTGACATACTGTGAAGCAGAGCTGGTTAAACTAAATTTCAAATAAATTATTCCAAAAGACTCCCTGGCAGATGCTTCATGATGACTACTGCTCATCCTTCATTGACTGGAAAGAGAATAGAAATTCACAGGAAAAATATTCCTGAATCCTTTACTGTGCTATGGGTATGAAAATGAGGTTTTAAATCATCATTATGAACAACATGAGGAATAGTTACATTGGATAAATAGAGTCTTAGGGGAAGGGGAGAGCACTTACTGAATCTTGAATATTACTACACATTTTCACAATATAAAAATTGCTATTATTCAGAGGTCTAATATCATAGGTGTAAAAAAATAGCTTATTTCAAGAAGTGATCAACATAGTGGGGAAAGTTTCCCAAAAACTAACAGGGGGACTTATGAGACAAGACCATGACTGGAAAGACTTGCTGGAGAAGCGCCAGGTCTGGCCCATAAGGACATCCCATTTTAAGGAGCCCCCTGAATGAGGCTGTTTTTTTCTGAAAAGATATCTTTCTCTTGTTTTTCTATTGTTTTTTTTTTCAGTAAAGGGTATCAGAGTGTTCGTGCCTTATTCAATCTGATGGGGGAAGGAATAATGATGCAAAACAATGAAGGAGCATGATGGTAGAGCTGAAGACTTCTGGACCAGGAATGAGGAAGCCTGGTTCATTCTCAGCCTAGTTTTGTACCAATTATGTCACAACCCTGATCCTCATTTTTCTTATCAGTACAATAGGGTTGAAGGGGTTGATCCAGACAATCTCTAAGGCCTATAATATATTCATAATGCTTCTATAACTTTGAAAGAATGGGTTACATTTGTATTGCTTTACACTATGGCACAGCATCAGGTAGATGGCATAGTGGGTAGAGGGCTGGACTTGGTATACCAAAGACCTGTGTTCAAATCCTTTCTCTGCTAATTGCAATCAATAAACAGTAGTCATTTAACCTCTCTTGATTCTCAGTATGCTCATATGTAAATGGGGATCCTAGTATCATATACTTTACAGGGTTATTGTGATTGTCAAAGGAGAGAATTTCTTTAATTCTTAATGTGCTGTGTAAATACCAGCTATTAATATTATTCAATTTACCACAGCAACTCCATGAAGTAAGTAGTACAGCAATTTATTATCCCCATGCATAGGCTACACATTTCTATAATCCACTGCTATTCCAGCTTTAGTGTGCATTTCTGGAGGGGTCATAATGATGCAAATATTCCTAGATCACAAGTCCAATGCTTTCTCTACCAAAAGATTAGGCAAAAATCATAAAATTAAAGAGCAAAATATTAAACTGGGCCAGAATGACAAATTAATTGACAAGGAAAATCAAGCAATAGAAAGCATCCTCAGACTCCTCCAATCCTGATATTGTAAAGGGATCCAATCTCCCAGATTTCCAGGATGATGGAGAAGGAAACACTGCCCATAAGACTTACACTCTGAGTTGAGGAAGGGCTGTCTTGTGCTTACATCGCCCATGGCTCTGTCTCCAAGCCACTTGGGCTTGCTGTTGTTCAGGGTCACCTCTACAACTTTTCCACTCTTGTACTGCTGCTGTTTGTTGCTTCTATGGCTGGAAATGTGCTTTGCTCCTCAGTTTCTCCCTCCCTGCAAGTTAGAGAAAGTTTCATGAAACTACCCAAGTTGACAAGCCTGCAGAACTAATCAAAGCTTATTGGGCTTTTCTTGGTGGATAGAACTCTAGGTTGGGAGGTCTAAGGTCAAATCTGATCTCAGACTAGCTATATGATCACTTAATCTGCTTGCCTCAGTTTCTTCATCTATAAAATGGGGATGATAATAGCACCCATCTCACAGAGTTGTTGGGAAAATGAAATAATATTTGTAAAAACATGTAGTAGAGTGCCTGACCTTGTGCAATGTTATGTAAATAGAACATCAATCTATCTTCATCATCGTTGTGTTTATTTTGTGAGAAGGAGCTCAGCTCACTAGCATGGGCTAACTATTGTCCTTTTGTAAAAAAGAGTGGCAAATAGGTCAAAGACAATCATTTCTCATCCCAAGGAATCTTGACAGTAGCATAGTGAAAGCTAAAACTAACCACTATTTTAGGGAAGAACCGAAGCAGATAATCATGTGGAAGGAAAATTAGGTTTCTAGTCACTAGCTCGTTCTGGGTTTGAATCTCAGCTATGTCAATTACAAGATACATGATCTTCAGCAAATCACTTAGCATCTCAGAACCTGTTTCTCCAACTGTAAAATAGGGAACAATAAAACTGAAAATACCTATCACATAAAGTTATTGTAAGAATGTTTTACGTGTCTTAAAACGCTGTATAAATTTTTGATATATGGGAGGGTATCCTCAAGGATGGATGAAGACCATCCCTAAGGCTCACTTTTCCCACTGTCTCACCGAAGAGGCTCCAGGTACCAGTGGAGGGAAGGCTGCAGCAGGAGTCTATGGGGTTGGGAGCCCACTATGGGCTGTTGGGAGCCAGAGCAGCAGGCCTTGCAGGAGGCTGGTGCAGTGGGGCCTCAGCTCTGAGATAGCCCTCCTGCTGTGGAATCGATGCTAAAGTGCCAGGATCTATCCACACTTTCAGAGAAGCCCCACCAGTGTTTCTGGGTGAGAAGCACTTCCACTTGAGCCAGCCCCACTGGAGGCCCTACAAATGGGAGCTCCGGGCAAGGCTGCATGCAGGGCCTCATGCGCAGAGCCAGGGATACCGACTGCAGCTGCCCTGTGCCCTAGCTGCCTCAATCAGCCTCGACTAACCTATTGGCTCGGTACAGATCCGCTCAGGGGCCCAGTCACACCTACTTCTGCTATGGTGACCTCTTATACATCGATCCACGTGGGGACGCATGTGTCCAAGGATGTCTGTGGCAAGGCTTTCGCCTTCACCTCATGGGGCACAAACTCGTCCACCAAACAGCCCCTGAGCGCCATTAACTCTAGCTGGCCCACCGCGGCAGCTGGAACTGGGGGGTAAGGGGAACGGGGGGGGGGGGCGAGAGAAGGGGAGGGGGAATGAGGCAGGCATGGGGTCCGGGCAGATCTCCAGTGACACTGGCGGCCAGAGCTCCAAGTACGTCCCGGTGACCCACACGTGTCCTGGTGCTGCTGATGCCCGGCCACAGTGCAGCTGGTACTTCGACCTGCTCTTTCATCACTGCAGAAAAAGCCAGAAACTCTGTTGCAAGCTGCCCCTCGCGTAGCAAGCGCCTCGGAAGCCAGCACTGCTGATGTGCCACCCGAGTTGCTGCAAGGAGCAGCGGACCCGCTGTGGCGTCTTAGGGCATGGCTTCCCGTGTTCCTGGAACCCGAGGCAATAGCGTGTGGTGCACACGGGCGAGGGCGCCTGCAAGTGTGCCACGTGCACCAAGTGCTTTGGCCAGTCCCTAAGTCGGATGGAGCCCACTGCCTGCATGCTGTGGTCCCGCCCCGACATGTGGCACATAGCACCAATCTGCTGGAACACCAGCTGCTTCACCTGAGCTAGCGGCTCCCGCTGAGAGCCCTCGGCCAGACTTTCTACCTGCCTTGGAGCTGCGGCCCCAGAGGGCCCTGAGCTGCATCAATCCCACCTCACGGTCTTCAACGACCCTGGCTATTTCTGCTGGCATTTGGCCGAAGATGTGGAGGCTGCTGGGGCCAAGGAGTGCTGAGTAGGCTAGGCTCAAGGCACCCTGCCTCCTGCTGTTCTTGGGCATGAATTTAGGGGAGGTCTTTCCACCTGCCAGCTCTCCACCCTTCTCCCACAGCCTGGTAGGGAGGCTTCCATAGCCTTCACGAAGGATGGACTTAAATTCACCTCTGTCCCCCACCTCTCCCACAGCCTGGAAATTCTACCTCACCTCACACACATACATACACAACACACTCGACTTCCTTTCCATCTATAATCCCCTTCCTCCCCTCTCCGTGCTTGAACCTGTAGGAATGGGGCTCATCCCCAACCACACTGATCACCATCTTGGAATCTGACTGGAATAAGTGGATTGGGAGAGACCTGAGGTAGGGGGGCTGATTGCGCTTTGGATGGGGTGGGGGAGATGGAATTTGTATAGACAGAGTCGGGAATAACTATTATCCTTGTGGCATGAAAAAAAAGTAACTTTTCCTCAAAACATTTCCTGATGCCCAGTTTCCCTCTAGCTGTGGGAGGTACACGACTAAGTGCAAAATCCAGAAGTTCAGCTCATCTAGCTCCTTTTCTCATCCCACATTCAATCTGTCACCAAATTAAACCACTTCTTTCCAACAACATCCTTCAATTCCATTCTTTTGACTTTTTCTCTCTATAAAATAGGATTACTAATACTTCTGGCACCAGTCACCTCCCAGGGCTTTTGTGGAAAATGTGCTTTGTAGGTCTTAAAGCCTTATAAAAGCATCAGCTATTATTGCTCTAGCTGAACCATTCTCTCCTTTGTCAAAGAGAAGAACAGAAGTATGGCCTTTTTCCTGAGGTAAGAGGAAGGAGGAAGATAGATGGTACAAATAATTTTTTAGTTCAACTCAACTTCACAAACATATATTAAACATTTAGTATGTGCCAAGTACTCTTCCAGTCTCCAAGGAGACAAAAACAAAAATTAAATAGTCCCTGAACTCAAGAAGCTTACTGTGTTACTTTTTCCACATGAACTCTTTTGCCTGGATTACATAGATAACTACTTCTTAAAAAAATAAATAGATCACCTAAGTCTCATTTCTATTTTACCTTAAGTTTTTCAGAATATTTTCCTCCCAATAGTCTTATGAAATAACAATAATAATATTTATACTCACAACTGTCACTTAGTAAGGGAATGCAATTTTACTGAGTTCTCACAGCTATTAAGTGTCGAGGATAGGACTTGAACCCCCACATTCCCTGTCTAGCTAGGACTGGTGTCTTCTTTTTACACACCAGATGCTCTCTGCTAATGAGCCTTTAACCAGGGATGGTTTGTCCCAAGAGGGAAAAATGGGTTCTCCCAAGCAACTCACCTTTTTGGTCCAGGCAGATCTTAATGTGAGAGCTTTTCAACAAATCACCTGACAGCAGCTTTCCAAAAACAAATGGGGATCTGATCTTTACCTCTCACTGTTTTAGTCCTGAAACGGAACTGCTTTCTACAACTCCAAGAACAGGAAAGGGAGCTAAAGGTAAAAGACTAGATCAGATATTGGCCAGGAAAAAACTGAACACAGCTGACCTTCAGAGCTCCATCTGTAAGCCCCTGCTGTCACATTTGTGGCTTTAGTTTCATTTTTGCTGATGCACAGATAAAGGATTCTGAAAACTAAAGGTCTTATTTCTATAACCAACAAACAGCTTAGCAAGCAGAGTGCTGAGCCCTTGTCCTTTTCATGAACACATTCCTGTTTACACAGAATAAGCTTTTCATACAGGACTGGCAGCAGACCCGATTCTTTCCTGTTCTAAAAAGATTACTGGGGAGTAAGAAGGGGGAGGACAGTTGGCAAGGGACTGTTTAAACCCCAATCATATTGTTTCTATCTGCTGGGTTCTCTTTCAAGGACCAAAAACTATATTCATTTTCTCTCTGACTCTCAAATCACATGCGTTATAGTCCAATAACTCTTTGGAACCTTGATAACATTACTTTACCTCTGTTTTCTATGTACTCAAAATTAAAAGCATTAAATTTGAAGTAAAAACACCTGGGTCCAAATGCCAGGACTGGTCCTTACAAGCCGTGTATTCTTAGAGGAGTCCCTTAAACTCTTGATGTGAGATCCCTTGTTTGCAAAATGAGAAGTTGGGACAATATGATCTTCCAATTCTAAATCCTAACTTGAGTATTCTTGCATAGGAAGAACAAATGAACATCCACTCACATTCCTCAGTCCTGCCACAATCTCCCCTTGTTCTCCAAGGTAAGACTATGATAGGCCAGCTTTGGCCTTAGCTTGCCAGGTTCCAAGCTTCCTAAACCCACTTTTCCTCCAGATTTCCTTATTTCTATCAAGGCCACCACTATGCTTTCATCTCCCTCCTCCTTTTTCCTATGTTGTCATTGCTGCCTCCATAGCATCTCTCATATTTATTCCCTTCTTTCCATTAACCTAGCCATCACCCTGGACTAAGCCCTGCACATTTCCATCACTTTTCCTCTGGACCTTGAAAATACCTTCCTAATGCCAGGCATCATGATGCAGTAATAAAGACTACTGGCTCTCCAGTCAGAGAAACTGAGTTCAAATCCCAAGTTCTGCCATTTAAAACATTTGTGATCTAACAAATAACTATTAACCTTTCTGCCTCATTTCTCTCATGTAAAATGAGGGCTTTGGATTATAGACCCTGTAAGCTACCTTCTAACTCTAAATCTAAAGTATTTTCCCCTCCTCTGAAACTCTGGTTGGCCATAAACATACTGTTGTACAACAGGGTGTTTGAAGTTTTATGCAGAGGTGTGAAACTGTTAGTGAAGTTTGTTTGGATGTTATTATAGTCAGTAATGATTGCTTTTGCATATTTTCTATGTGAATAACCACTATGGGAATGCAGGTATTAGGAAACTTGTACTCAGTGATTGATCTTAATTTACATCAGAGACTATCGGTTTAAGCCAATCAACTAACATTTATTAAAGTTTTATTAGAGACAAAGCATTTTGCTAAGTATCCTAAATACAAATACAAAACAGACTGTCTCTGCCTTCAAGAAGTTTATATTCTAGTGGGAAAAAAAATATGTAAGCTGAAAAGGAAGGTGGAGGGAGAAACAAAAGTTATCTAGCACAGGGACTTAGTAGACAAAGTCCTGAGTGCAGCCTGGAGAGGAATGGAAAGGACAACTCTGAGTTGTCCAGTCATATTCATGATGAACATATTGAAAAGATTTGGAGCAATGTGTGGACATTTTGAAGGAAATGTTAAGTGCCACATAACATTCACAGGAAAGAAGACGTAGCAAGAGTTATCTTGTGTGATATATCTGAAAGTGTTATATTCCAGCATCTCTAAAGAGACAGATGTTAGTGGGTGTTTTTAGATACTAAGTTATTAAATTTCTTACTGCTACTCAGAAGTTAATGAGAAATGTTGTGTCCCCCATGTGAAAGAAGGGGGAGGGAAACTCCATCTTAGAACTTTGATCAAAGAAAAAAACTGGGCGTAGTCTGATATATGTGTATATATATATATATATATATGCATGTATATACATATATACACATTAGATTTTAGAAAGACAGATTTCAAAGGGTTCAGAAAAAGTATAGTAGGATGCCATGGTCCACTGCAGAAAAAACCTCTCAGGAATAATCTCCTGGAGGCTTCTAGCCAAAACATCTCCAGATGAAGCCTCAAAGAGTGATTTGAAATGTTCTCCATCTAAAAGGTTTTCTTGGAAGAATTCAAAAAGATTCTTAAAAGAGAGTAAAAAGAAAAATGGGGAAATGAAATGAGAGCTCTGCAAAAGGAAATACAGAAATTATCTGAAGAAAATCATTCCTTAAAGAATCATTTTAGCAAAATGGAAAACAAAATCAACTTGAAAAACAGCATTTCTGAAATGGAAAAAAAAAACAATGAAAAAAACAATTTGAAAGTTCAATTGAAGAAGGAGATTTTAAAAAGCTAAGTGATTCGCTAAAAATTAGAATTAAACAAAGGGAAGCAAATGACTCGATGAGACATCAAGAATCAGTCAAACAAAATTTAAAAAATTAAAAAATAGAAGAAAATATAAAATACCTCATCAGAAAAACAACTGATCTGGAAAATAGATCCAGGAAAGTTAATCTAAGAATTATTGGACTACCTGGAAACCATGATGAAAAAAAAAGAGCCTATAAAACATCTTTCAAGAAATCATCAAGGGAAAACTGCTCTGATTCCTAGAGGGTAAAATAGCCACTGAAAGAATCCATCAAACACCTCTTGAAAGAGACCCAAAAATGAAAACTCTAAGGAATATTGTAGCTAAATTCCAGAATTATCAGATCAAGGAGAAAATACTACAAATGGCCATAAACAAACAATTCAAATATTGAGGATCCACAATCAGGATTACCAAGGACCTAGAAAGTTCTACTTTAAAGGATCAAAGGGCCTGGAATATGATATACCAGAGGGCAAAGAAACTTGGACTGCAGCCAAGAATCAATTATCCAGTAAAATTAAGCATTATCTTTCAGGGGAAAAGATGGATATTCATAAAATGGGGATTTTCATTTAATCTGGACAAAAAGACCAAAGCTGAACAGAAAATTTGATATTCAAATACAAAACTCAAGGCAAAAATAGTAAATTCATCTATTATGATACATACTAGAAATAGAGGAAAGGGGAGGTAAAATGGAGTAAATTATATCACATAAAAAGATAAAAAAGGAAAAAAAAACTTGTGCTTTTTTAGAAGATTAAAATATTAATATCTATATGGAAAGATGTCATGTTTAACCCTTGAGAACTGATATTTGTTATGGGTACACTTAGAGAATATAGGTATAATTTAATTTTTCTGTGATGATATAAAAAAGAAGCTATGGGTGGAAAAAGAATTATACTAGAAATAGAGGAAAAGGGAGGTAAAATGGGGTAAATTATATCACATGAAGTGGCAAAAAAGATCTATTACAGTTGAGGGAAAGAGGGGAGGGAGATGAGCATTGTATTAACATTAACCTTATTAGATTTGGCTCAAAAAGAGAATACCAGATACATTTAGTTTAATAGAGAAATCTGTATCCTTCTATAGGAAAGTAGAAGAAAGGGAAAAAGAAAGGAGGAGATAATAGAAGGAAGAACAGAAGTAAAAGGGGAAAGAGATATAAAAAGGGGAGGAACTAAAAGGAGAGGGCAGATTGAGGGAGGTGGTGGTTAGAAGCAGAACATTGGTGGGGAAGGAAAGAGAGGAAAACAAAAACATAACTTGGAGAAAATGAGATTGCAGGAAATACAGAAATAGTAATTTTATCTGTGAAGGTGAATGGATTAACTCTCCCAAAAATGGAAGTGGATAGCAGACTGAATTAAAAGCCAGAATCCTACAACATGTTGTTTACAAGAAACACATTTAGACCAGAGTGATATATACAGAGTAAATATGAAAGATTGGAGCAGAATCTATTATGCTTCAGCTGAAGTAAAAAAAAAAAAAAGCAGGAGTAGTGATCCTGATCTCAGATAAAGCAAAAGCAAAAATAGATCTAATTAAAAGAAATAAGGAAGAAAACTACATCTTACTAAAGGATACCATAGATAATGAAGTAATATTAACACTAAACACATATACACCAAGTGGTATAGGATTCAAGTTCCTAGAGAAGAAAGAAGTTATGATAACTGCAAGAAGAAATAGATAGCAAAACTATACTAGTGGGAGATCTCAACCTTGCTCTCCCAGAACTAGATAAATCAAACTAAAAGAAATTAAGGAGATAAATAGAATTTTAGAAATGTTAGGTATGATAGACCTTTGGCAAAAATTGAATAGAGACAGAAAGGAATATTTTTTTTCTTGGTGGTACATGAAATCTATACAAAAATCAATCATGTATTAGGACTTTTATGTCCTTTTTGAGGTTTTTCATCTCAAAATCAAATGCAGAAAGGCAGAAATAGTAAATTCATCTATTATGATGCATACTAGAAATAGAGGAAAGGGGAGCTAAAATGGGATAAATTATATCACATGAAATGGCAAAAAAGATTTATTATGATTGTGATACAATAAAAATTGCCTTTAATAAAGAGCCAGAAAAAAATAGATAAAATATTCATTGGAAACTAAATAATTTTATCCTAAAGAATGATGTGAGAAACAACAAATCATAGACACAAACAACAATTTCATCCAAGAGAATGACCATAATGAGACAACATACCAAAATTTATGGGATGTGGCCAGAGCAGTTCTCAGGGGGAGTTTTATGTTTCTAGATGCTTGCTTGCATAAAATAGAGAAAGGAAAGATCAATGAATTGGACATGCAATTAAAAAGAAACCTTTTTTTTTCTTTTTTTTAAAGAACAAATTAAAACACTCAATTAAATACCAAATTTGAAATTCTGAAAATAAAAGGGGAGATTAATAAAATTGAAGGTAAGGAAACTATTGAACTAATAAACAAAACTAAGACTTAGTTTTATGGAAAAAACAAAATAGATAAAACTAACTATTTTGATTAGAAAAAGGAAAGAAAAATATCAAATTATTAGTATCAAAAAAGGGTGAACTTTCCACCAATTAAGAGGAAATTAGAGCAATAATTAGAAGTTATTTTGTCCATCTGTATGCCAGTAAATCTGATAATCTAAATGAAATGGATGAATACCTACAAAAATATACATTGTCCACATTAACAGAGGAGGAAATATATTTACTTAAACAGTCCCAGTTTAGAAAAAGAAATTGAACAAAGTATTAAACAACTCCCTAAGAAAAAATCTCCAGAGCCAAATGGATTTGCATGTGAATTACTACAATGAATTCCTGCAAACTATTTGAAAAAAAAGAAGGAAAGAAGGAGTCCTGATAAATTCCTTGTATAACACAGATAAGGTGCTGATACCTAAAGCAGATAGGATCAAAACAGAGAAAGAAAATTATAGGCCAATTTCCCTAGTGAATATTGATGTAAAAATCTTAAGTAAAATATTAGCAAAGAAATTATAGCAAGTTGTCACTAGGATAATGCACCATGACCAAGTAGAATTTATACCAGGAATGCAAGGGTGGCTCATTATCAGGAAAACTATTAGTATAATTGACTATATCAAAACCAAACTAACAGAAATCATGTGATTATCTCAACAGATGCAGAAAAATCATTTAACAAAATCCAACACCCATTCCTATTAAAAGCACTAGAAAACATAGGAATAAAAGGAGTTTTCCTTAAAATGGTAAGTAGCATCTATTTAAAATCATCAACAAGCATCATATGTAATTGAACAAGCATGATATGTAATGAGGATAAACTAAAACCATTCCCAATAAGATCAGAGATGAAACAAGGTTGCCCACTATCACTATTACTATTCAATATTGTATTAGAAATTTTAGCTTTGGCAATAAGAAAAGAAAAAGAAATTAAAGGAATTATAAAAGGTAATGAGGATACCAAATTATCACTCTTTGCAGATGATATGATGGTATACTTAGAGAATTCTAGAGAATCAATTAAAAAACTACTTGAAACAATTTTCAACTTTAGCAAAATTGCAGGATATAAAATAAATCCATATAAATCATCAGCATTTTTATATATTACTAACAAAGTCTAGCAGCAGGAGATAGAAAAAGAAATTCCATTCAAAATAATTGTCTATAGTGTAAAAGATTTGGGAATCTATCTGCCAAGGGAAAGTCAGGAGCTGTATGAACATAATTACAAAACACTTTCTACACAAATAAAGTCAGACCTAAACTGTTGGGAAAATATCAAGTGCCCATAGTTAGGCTGAGCTAATATAATAAAAATAACAATTTGTGCATACCCTTTGACCCAGCAGTGTTTCCATTGGGCTTATATCCCAAAGAGATCTTAAAGGAAGGAAAGGGTCCCACATGTGCAAGAATGTTTGTGGCAGCCCTTTTTGTAGTAGCTAGAAACTGGAAACTGAATGGATGCCCATCAAACGGAGAATGGCTGAACAAATTATGGTATATGAGTGTTATGGAATATTATTGTTCTATAAGATATGACCAGCAGGATGATTTCAGAGAGGCCTGGAGGGACTTGCATGAACTGATGCTGAGTGAAATAAGCAGAACCAGGAGATCATTATACACGGCAACAACAATACTATATGATGATCAATTCTGATGGACATGGCTCTCTGCAACAATGAAATGTTTCAAACCAGTTTCAATTGTTCAGTGAAGAAAGCCATATATACCCAGAGAGAGGGATATGA
>JAJPUD010006409.1:0-19931 GCA_023553655.1 Myrmecobius fasciatus
AAAAAAAATAAAGTTAGAGGATATTCTATATTATGGTGAAGTTAAGTGACATGCTTAGAGGAAATGCTTAGAGAGAGCTAGCTTTGGGGGACAGCATTTCTTGCATTCAAATTCTACTTCTGATTTATACATAAATTGTATTTATATGCTACATGGACTTCTGTATCAGCAGTAATACTAAAGAACTTCACTGCTAGAAGGGGATGGAGATACTTTGCCTACAGAATTTTGTCATAATATCGATAACTTTGCCGAGGAAAATCAGAACAGTCACCTATACCAAAGCATTCTGTGTTTCCAATTTCATCCTAATCTTCTCTCCTGTCAACACAATGACACAGGAAGAAAATTTAGATTCAATTATTATCATTATATTTCCCCCTCAAGTAATAATGTTTTGGAAGCTTAGATATCAAGGTAAGAATTTTACAATAATGCATGTTTTGCCACTTCCATAGTCAAAGGTAATTTTGGACTGGGCAGACACATAAATGGAACCTCAAGGAAGGCTTCATGAGAGATATGGCATCTGAGTTAACTTTAAAAGAATAGTAGAATTCTGAGAAATGAAGATGAGAAGAGAGGTTTTTCTAGGTATGAGCATGGAGGTATGGAAAGATACTGATCTTTGACTCCAACATAAATTTTTAAAATTCAATAAATAAAGAAAAACAGGAACTGAGAAATAATAGCTCCTTTCTCATATAAAAGAATATAAAAGTGAATATTGATGATCATTGTCACTTAGGTTTCCCAGATATGACTTACATGGCTAGATTGATAGAAATTACACCTGATAATTAATCAGTCTGCTTATCAAAATATTTTAGGCAGAATGCTATATTAGGAGGGGGAAAAGGTTGTCCAAAGTGCTAGGCCAGGAGTTAAGAAGACTTCAGATCTATCCAGCCTCAGACAATCACTAGCTGTGTGATTATGAGTAAGTCACTTCTTTGTTTGCCTCAATTATCTAAATTGTAAAATGAGGATAATATTAGCACCTATCTCCTAAAGTTGTTATAAGAATCAAATGAGATATTTGTAAAGTGCTTAGCAGTATGCCTGGCACACAACTATAATAAGGCTTCCTTTCCTCCCTCCCTCTTTCCCTCCTCTCTTCCTTTCCTCCCTCCCTTCCTTCCTTTCTTCTTTCCTTTTTTCTTCCTTCCTTCCCTCCCTTTCTCCCTCTTTCCCTCCTTCCTTCCCTCCCTCCCTATCTTCCTCCCTTTCTTCCTTCTTTCCTTCACTCCTTCCTTCTTTTCTTCATTCCTTCCTTCTTTCCTTTCTTCCTTTCTTACCAGTCACTAGGAGATCTATTGGATAAAAGCAGCTCTTTAAAAAAACAAAAACAAAAACAAACAAAAAAAACTCTAATAGATGCATTACAGCACACAATGTTTTTCCCCGATTATGTAACTGTATAGATTATTCTTTCTTTTATTATCTCTGCCTAACCCATCTGTTATCTGTGCCTATTTAGCTGTACTCTTAATTGCTCTAATTACTGTTCTAATTGATTTAACTCTGAAAAGAAGAGGAGGAAAAATAGTAGCAATGTTTGTTAAGTACATTCCATCAACCAGTTTCTCACAGAAATTGATTTGTGTTTTCTGTGGGATGAAGAACAGAGAGCAAACAGTTATTTTTACCGTTGTCTTTTCCTAGTTGCAAAATCTCTTCTAGCATCTTTTCTTCACAGATCTGAAGATCTATGTTTCAATCCTTTTTGAGTCCCAGAAAATTAGGACCTCTTTGGAAATTTCTTCCCTTAAAACCTCAGATTCCTTAGAGAAATCGCTCTTGGGTCTTAGAGAAGTTAAACAAAGTTTTATCCAGTGTTAACTAGCTCCCAGGCAGAGGCAAGTTTAGAAACCTGCTTTGTTGTTCAAAGCTCTGCACTCCATTCCATTCATGGTAATCTTCGGTCCTACCCAAAAGTCTTATTATGGCTTGGAGATGTTTCTGTGTTCTTGAATAATAAGTAAGAGAGCAAAGTTTACCTCTACTACTGTTCTGGAAAGACTGATATAGTAACAGACCATATCTGAGAACTAGCCTTCTAAATTCCCAAAGTCTCACCTCCAAGCAAGCCAATCACACAGAAAAAGCAATAAATTCTTTGGCTGTGGTGATCCATTTGCTTTATTACAGAACATTAAACTTTAAGGGTCTACTTCTCATCTTGCCTCATATATGTATGACCTTCCAGAAGGAGCTCATCGCTTGGCTGAGCTCTTTGAATTGCAGTTCCATAAGTGAACAGGCTCCCATAATTCTGGACCTCTTTGTCTCATGCTCCCTCCCATATTTATCCTTACTGAGATCATTTTGCCTAAAGACAAAGAATTCCAGGTTATCCCCTTCCAGCATCCATGTCTTTTCTCTCTTCTTTCTCCTCAAATCCTCTTCCTAGAGACACCTAACTACTCCCTTTAACTGCCATATAGTCTTTTTTTTACAACTATTGCTCAGCAAGTTTTTTCCTTAGAAGTGCACTCAAAGTGTTCCAACAAGTACAAATCACCCTTTTTATACCCCATTCCCAGGTCATTTTTTCTACTTTCTCAAGGCATTTAGTATCTTCTTCTACTGCCCAGCTTTTGCCTTCATACCAGGGGATTTCAATGGGAATGATCCCCCAATTCCTTAACTTCCCATTTCCTCAAATTTTACGACCTACTACTTCATTCTCCCTTTGCCGCACTGTAGGCATTCGATTTTCTATAAGTAACCCACTTTTTTAATGAGAAAATTTGACATTTCCATATCTGACAAATAATTGTTAGATTCCAAATTGTTCCCATACCTCATCCTTTCATAATAAATATATTTTTTTAATTTATTTAACCTGTTCCCAACTTAATTTTACAATTTTATTGAACAGTATTCCATGTCTCACTTTCATCCAGCTAAACTGGACTTCTTTCTGTTACAGTACTCTCACAGCCATGTGCTCCATCTCCTATCTCTCTGTCTTTGTATTAATTATCCCCACATGCTTGGAATATTCCTCCTCCTCCTCACTTCTGCCTCATATAGTTCTTCTTTTCCTTTCAGACTCAGATCAAATACTACTGTCTATAAGAAGTCCTTTTTGATCTACCAATCTGCTAATGTCCTCTCTCCCAAAATACCCAACTTCATACTTATTCTTTTCAGATTTATTCTGGATGTACTTAATAATTGTATGCTTGTTCTCTTTCTCATTAGAATGTAAGCTACTTGTAAGCAGAGATCCTTCCATTGCTTTTATTTGTGTGTCTACCATCTGGCACAGTATTAGTACTTAATTAATGGTTATTGGTTGATGTTTGTTGATTGAGTTCAATGAATGATTGAATGAATGGATAAATAAGAAAGTTTATAAAATATAATAAATATAATATTTATATTAAATTTAATATTTAGTATTATAATATTAATAATAATAAAAGCTGAAGATACACATACAAAGTATTACAGTAAGCATTCTATTAGAAGCAAACAACAGGAATAGGTGACTTAGCCAGGAAGGGGAGTTTTTAACTGGGAAATCATAGGAACATTGAATAGTTATACAGGGGAGTTGATTAGCATACTCCTTCTAGAAGCAATGGTAGTACTAGAGATAAAACAGTGTGTGTGTGTGTGTGTGTGTGTGTGTGTGTGTGTGTGTGTGTGTGTGTGTCTATAAGATGTTAGAAGGGAGAAATGAGAGAGTAAAACACAGCATGGGGCTAAATAAGAAATGGAGCTATTTATTGGTTTCTAGCATCATTAGTATCAGTGTCAATAGTATCATAGTATAACAAAAACAGATGTTGCTTTAAGCTTTATGATTTACAAAGGGAAGAGAACAGAAATGAATAAGCATTAATATAGCACCTGCTTTGTACCAGGTACAATACTAAGTGTTTTTTTATATTGTTTCATCTGATCCTCACAACAACCCAGACTAGTGCTGTGTAGGAGGCAGAATTGTGAAATCACTCTCATCTAGCCCTCAATTTGAGGTAGGTAAGCGTAAAGTGATCCTAAGTTATTTGGGGGTAAATGGTGTCAGTATTATTTTCTGCATTTTATAGCTGTGAAAACAAAGACTCAGAAAGGTTATGACACAGCCAGTAAGTGACACGGAAAGTATTAGAACTCAGGTTTTCTGACTAAAGGAGTATGAATCTCAGGGGCAAAAGATCAGGGTTTGTCCCCTGGCTTTACTAATGGGCAGAAATGTGAGGAAAGAACTTGTAACTCTTTACATAGTAGATTAATTATTATTATCATTATTACTATCATTGGCCATCTCTATATAGTCAGACATTCTAACAAAGGGCAAAATCAATACCAAATTAGATAAAAAGGACAAAGGTGAAAAGACCACACATGCTTATATACCCCTTGCACCCGACCTATGCAAACTTGATGTTGGCTCTGGAAAATGGGAAAAAAAAGATAGTGTTATTCAACTGTTCTCAGTATCACTCTCAAAGCCCAGAAAAATGTAGAAAAGACATTCTATGTGACTAAATTTTCCATATTTCTTGTTTTTCTGTCACATTGTGATGATTGCATAAACACTAGGATGCTATAGGCCCTCCTCACTGAGATCCAAGTTTACACAAAAGCAATTGTCCAGTATTAATTATTTACTGGTAGAGATGTGAATTGCTTCAACCAGTCTGAAAAACAATTTAGAACTTTGTTGGTGCCTTATGACAAAAAAATTTCGCTATTGGGATTATAGTCCAAGTTGGTTTAATAACAGCAATAAAAATTCATTTGTACAAAGATATTCACAATAATATTTTGTGATTATAAAGCTGAAAACAAAATAAATTCTCACTTAATGATTGGTGAATACAAATTATATATCATATAAAGGGATATTATTGTGGCATATACAAAGGAATTTAGAATAAGAAATTTCAAAAAATATGAGAAGACTTGTATAAAGTAAAACAGAGTGAAAAAAGTAGATCTAAATTAGTAACACAGGGGCAGCTAGGTGGCGCATTGGATAGAGCACCAACCCTGAAGTCAGGAGGATCTGAGATCAAATCTGACCTCAGACACTTAACATTCCCTAGCTGTATGACCCTGGGCAAGTCACTTAACTTCAATTGCCTCAGCAAAAAAGCAATAAATAAATAAATAAAGCATACAGTGGTAACAACAAAACAGAAAATGACAATATGGAGAAGCAACAAAAGTCTGGACAAATACAGTGGTCAATGTTAGTACCATACTGTCTGAATTAAAGGACACTTGAAATTAAGCTGGAAAAATAGATGGATGCCAGATTATTTATTTATTAATAATGCTTGAATTTAGCTTTATGTAGCTAAAAAATTGCCTAACTCAAAAGCTTATCCAAGAAGTTAAGCCTTTGTAAGAGAGTCCCAGAAAAGCAGGATTGTTTTAAGAAATAGTTAAATCCCACTCAGTGTTTGTTTTGGGTCCACCCTTAGCTTGTATTTTGAATTCCTCAAATTATATTGAATAACCAGCTGATATACATCTTCTCAGGAGACTACCTACTACCTACCTGAGGCCAAATAGGCAAATGACCTTGTCTGAACTCTATATAAAGTAAACCTCTTATCACACCTTCTTCCAGCTGTTCCCTTTACCAAATAAATTTCTTTTCTAAGTTATTTCAGATTTTGAAGTTTGTTCCACTAACAAGGACCTTAAATGTCAGCTAAGGAAGTGGTATTTTACATTATAGGCAGTAGGGAACCACCAAAGCTTTCTGGGTAAGAGAGCAATATAGTCTCTTTAGAAAGATTATTTTCATAGATGCCTAGAGAATGGATTTGAGAAAAGATAATCTAGATCTAAAACAATGTAGAGAGAAGTAATGGATAAAGAGCTGACCTCAGTGTCAGGATGCTCTGAGTTCAAGTGTTGCTGCTAATACATATTGGCTGTAGCATTAACCCTGTGTAAGGCATTTAATCTCTTAATACCTCAGGAACTCACTAAGAGCAGACATAGAAGGGCAAATATCAAATTGACACAGGTAGAAGACATTTCCTCACTTGAGGTTCCCTGAATTAATGTACTCATGAAACTAGTCCCAAACAAATAAATCAAAAAATCTATAACTCTGGGGTAAGTCACTTTAACATTTTGAGATTGTGAAATAGGGCTCCTCACTAGGGAATTTGGGATGTGATTATTGTTTTCCAAACTGGAAAGTGACTCAGGGGATCTCTAGCCTAGACATATGAATGATGAGATCCTGGGTCACTAGGTGGGGTTGGGAGAGAGATTCTAAAATTCTGATAAAAATTATTCTGTGAGGCAAGCAGGGAATGGCACTGATGGGGATCAGTTTAACTTTAGAGTCCCACCTTTTGTGGAAGTCATATAGCCTCACCTTGCTGTGTCCAGTCAGAAATCCCAATTATGTCAAGTCCCTGAGGTTAAATTCCCCCTATAAATCCATCCATGGCTCATCCCATCTTTGCTGAACTCCTTTTGGGGTTAACTTGGAATGACATTTTGCTTTATAATGTCTTTCTCTTCACCACTTTCCCATGTCGAATGTATCTTTCTCCTAATGGTTAGTTAACTCTTTTAGGACTCTAAACTCCTCTATAAATTTAGCCTGCCAGTAAATGGTATACTCCCACCTGGTGGAGTATTTCCTTTCTCCTAGTTAATTGTTAAGTTCCAGACAAAAACTTGGTTTTTTCCATTGTTAATTGTTAAACCCCTTTTCCTTGGTAAATCTATTGCTCTCTCATTCTTGGTGTCTATTTTATCTCTTCATTCTGTCTCTAATCTTTTCTCCTAAATAAACCTACTTTTTGTCAAAGAAAATGGTCATTGTGAATTCTTCACATTACCAAATCCCAATATTTGGTGCTTACATAAATCTTATCATGTGGTGCTGAACCCCGAACACCCATGAAACATTATGGGTCTTATACCTAAATATGTCTACCTTTCCATTCCTAGGATGAGAACTATTTCAAAAAACTAACATAGGGAAGTAAGTGATACATTTAATAGACCATTAGACATGGAGTCAGGAATACCCAACTTCAAATTTGGGTAACCCTGGGCACATCACTTAACAGCTCTCTGCCTCAGTTGTCTTAACTGGAAAATGGGAATATTCTTCCCTAAGTTTGTTATTAGACTCAAATGAAATAATGTGAAGTGCTTAACACAGTGCTTAGCACATAGTAGGTACTTAAATGCTTATTTCCTCCCTTCCTGATAGGGCGTCTTAGATTCATTTGAATTCTAATGAATTCCAAGAAGCATTCCCAATTCTTCTTTCCCTCATATTAATCATATCCCTAAATTGTGTGTTTGTGTATTCTTTTGTAAGAACAGGAGAAGATTTGTTAAATAATGGTAATCCAAAATGAGGAGAGCAAGGGAAGTTCTATAGATCCTGGGATGGGTGGGACTTATGTAGATGTACTAGCATAGGATGTAGTTTGGTTGAGTGGAAAAAATATTAATCTGGGAAACTTGGTTTCTGGTCTATGCTTTGCCAGTATCTGCAAAAATATAAATTGTGACAGCTCTCATTTTTTTTTATCACTTCCATCTCTCTTCTATAGTGTTGCTGTACTCCTGGTCACATCACATTTGGAACATGGCAGTCAGACCTGTAGGCCACATTGCAGCAGAGACAGTGATAAGCAGGAACATGGCCAGTGGAGGGAAATAAGAATTGTAAATGATCTTTAAGCCATGTTCTATGAGGATCAAATGAAACAATTGGGTTTGTTAAGTCTAAAGAACAGAAGACTGAAGGGGAACATATAGTTTGTCTTCAAATATTTAAAGATTTGTCACATGGAGGGCAGGATCAGGACTCATGGGTGGAAATACCATGGAGAAATATCTTGACAGTATACAAGGAAGAATTTTCTAACAAAGAAAACTTAAAAAAAAAAAGCAAAACTAACATTTATGTAGTATTTTAGTTTGCAAGATTTTTTTTAACATATCTTAATTTAATCCTTATGACTTCATTATCTCCATTTTAGAGATGAAGGAACTGAAGCTGAGGGGCAGCTAGGTGATGCAATGGATAGAGCATAAGCCCTGAAGTCAGGAGAACCTAAGTTCAAATCTGGCCTCAAATACTTAACAATTTCTAGCTGTGTGATCCTGGGCAAGTCACTTAACTCCAGTTAAGTTTTTGCTGACCCCAATCTTGCATGCCAGCTATTCATTATGGCAAGTTTCATCTCAAAAATATAACAGATTATTTTATGAAGTTATAAATTAATATAATTACAATGTTTTAAATAAAAGTTTCACGATTGCTTCTTAGAGATGTAGAGAGAATATGTCTTCAGTACATAAAAAGTGTTACTATAAATCTTCTGAGATCTTTTTAAATTCTAAAAAAGCAGTTCTTTAACTTTTTGGTCCCAGGATTCCTTTGTACTCTTAAACATTAGCAAGGACCATGACACCAAAAAGTTTTATTTATAATAATAGTTACTATTATTATTAGTTAAGATATCTTGGTATAAACTTGACATATTAAGCCAAGAGAATTTGATAACCCCTGTTGATGCTTAATATTTCTCATTTGGATCTTTATTCCATCTCCTATCTTACCATCTCATCATCATTTTAAAAAGCATGATTGGACAATTAACCTCTTTTGTAAAATCTTCTAAAGTCAAAGACGAGATAAAATAGAATGGGATACATGTCTTTCAGAAGTCATGACTCAGTGGGAAAAAGTGCTAGGCTTAGAGTCAAAATGATGAGATCCTGAGTAACTAGGTAGAGTTAGCAGAGAAAAACTGAGACAGGCAGGAAAAGGGACTGAAGGGAATCAACTTAACCTCATAAATCATATCAAGAAGACCTGAGTTCAAAATCCAACTCTATAAATTAATTAATTATGTAATTTTGAGCATATCACTAATCTTGAGTTTCAATTCCCATAAAATGAAGGGGTTTAATTTCATGATTTCTAAGAGCTCTTCCAGTTCTGAGTCTATGCTTCTATTGTCCTAATTGAGAACAGTAAACCCAAGATGAGGAGTTCAAATTCCACCTAAGATAACTCACTAGCTATGTGAATTTGTGCACGTCACTAACTCTATTCTAGACTCAGTTTTTCATCTATAAAATGAGAATAACAATAGTACCTATTTCATAGGATTGTTGGAGAATTGTTCATCAATAAAGTATTAATTAAGTGATTTCTTTAAAGTACTTTATAAATTCTAGCTACTGTTGTTTTGATTACGACAGAGAGATTTATGCTGAGAGTTGTGCTGAGAGAATTCAATTAAACATTAAACTGGGCCTTAATTAACTGGGATAAAATTAATCAAAGAAAGGTGTTTTGACACAGAATCCTCTGCTTCTGGCATATAGCTGGTCAATAAATTCTGGAATTGAATAGAATTCTGATTTTAAATTTTGTCAAATCAATTAGCATAATTCCAGCTGATGACTTCCTGACACCTGTGGGTTTCCACTTAAAAGTGCCCTGCAACTGAACTGTGGTAATTCAATTCAATTCACTAAACTATAGGTATTAAATTTCTTTTGTGTGGGGATCTCTGTGAAAGTTATAATGTTTATAACTTTATAAAGTCTCTTCCCTCAGAGAAGTTACAGCCTATTATTATTATTATTATCATTGTTATTTAAGTTGTTGAACAGAAGATCTAGACCATGATCTATGTAGAAAACTCCCATGTGAAAGTTCCGTAGATCAAACCTACTAGCTATTGATCTATAGGTTTAGTTAGTGGGTCAGTCAATAAGAGTTTATTAAGCATCTACTATGTGTCAGGCACTGTGCTGAGCTCTGGGAGAAAAAAAAGGTCAAAAATAGTTACTGACAATAAGGAGTTTATGGTCCCAATTCTTATAATCTATTTTTAGAGAATCGCACAAGGCATTAGAAATTCATTTTTGACCATTTTGACTCTATGATCTGACCTCTAGCCATTACAAAGGCAAATACCTTTATGCAAAGAAACAAACCAAAGAAAGCAAAAAAACCTTCATAAATGCATGAGTGTGAATCAAAGTGCTACATGAAGTGGGTAGGAGCATGATACACCTGTCAGATTGGCTAAGATGACAGGAAAAGATAATGACAAATATTGGAGGGGATGTGGGAAAACTGGGACCCTGATACATTGTTGGTGGAGTTGTGAACATATCCAACCATTCTGGAGAGCAATTTGGAATTATACTCAAAAAGTTATCAAACTGTGCATACCCTTTGACCCAGCAGTGTTTCTATTGGGTTTATATCCCAAAGAGATCTTAGAGGAGGGAAAGGACTCCACATGTGCAAGAATGTTTGTGGCAGCCCTTTTTGTAGTGGCTAGAAACTGGAAACTGAAGGGATGCCCATCAATTGGAGAGTGGCTGAATAAATTATGGTACATGAATGTTATGGAATATTATTGTTCTGTGAGAAACGACCAGCAGGACGATTTCAGAGAGGCCTGGAGAGACTTGCATCAACTGATGCTGAGAGAAATGAGCAGAACCTGGAGATCATTATACATGGCAACAACAAGACTATATGATGATCAGTTGTGATGGACATGGCTCTCTTCAACAACGAGATGTTTCAAACCAGTTCCAATTGTTCAGTGATGAAGAGAGCCATATACACCCAGAGAGAGGACCGAGGGAACTGAGTGTGGTTCACAACATAATACTGTCACTCTTTTTGTTGTTGTTTGCATACATTTTATTTTTCTTCTCTTTTTTTTCCTTGTACAGCTCGATAATTGTATAAATATGTATACATATATTGAATTTAACATATATTTCTACCATGTTTAACATAAATTGGACTACTTACCATATAGGGGAGGGTGTGGGGGAAAGGAGGGAAAATTGTAACAGGGTTTTGCAAGGGCTAATGTTGAAGAATTGTCCACTGTTTTGGAAAATAAAAAGAATAAAAAATAAAAATTAAAAAAAAATGAAGTGGGTAGGAGGAAGAGTCAGAAGAGGAAGGAAAGGAGAAAGGTCATTGCAGGAGATTAAGATCTAGGAAAACTACTTGGAAGAGACAGCAAATGAAATTCATTTACTGATGAATTGATTGCTATTTTAATTTAAATTGTTCTGTCTACTATGAGTATGTGTATACGCATATATAAATATATTTATATATAATATTACATATATATGAATATATGTATATGTACACATATATACACATGCATACATATATATAACCAAAGAAAATAAGATAACACAATAAATTTATATTGAATAATTTTTGAAATGTGTTTACTGGGAGGCAATGGTTGGAATTATATGACCTGTTGAAATCTTTGGTAGGTCTATGATACTATGGAATCATAGAATTTTCTATTTTATATACACATGTTTACTTATAAAACCAAGAAATGATGTACAAAGATATTTAGGGATATACAATTTGAAAATCAGTTTCTGTGCATTATATCCCTGATTCTCTTCTTACTTAGGTAGATAGCATAGTAAAGAGAGTCAAAGATTTGGAGTCAGGAAGAATTGAGTTTAAATATCACATCAGACATTAGTAGTGTGTCCCTGGACAAGTCACTTAACTTTTCTTGGCCTCAGTTTCTTTATCTGTTAAATGGGGACAATAAAACTACCTATCTCAGAAGAGTGAGGTGAAGATCATATGAGATAATATAATTTGATTGTTTTGCAACCCTTAAACCCTCACATGTGTATATAAAATAGAAAATTCTATGATTCCATAGTATCATAGACCTACCAAAGATTTCAACAGGTCATATAATTCCAACCATTGCCTCCCAGTAAACACCTTAAAGCACTGTTTAAAAATTGTAAAAATATAAGAATTATATTGCATATGATAAAAATTTAAACATCAGGCATTGACAATATTATAATGACACAGACAATTTAATTTTTAGGGAAGATAATAAGCATTTATAAAGTACCTTCTATGTGCCAGGCACTGTGCTAAATATTTTACAAATATTATTTCATTTGATCCTCACAACAGTTCTGCAAAGTTCATGATATTATTAACCCAATTTAATAGGGGTGGAAGCTGAAGCAAATAGTGGTTAAGTGACTTACCTAGGATTACACAACTAATAAAGATCTGAAATCTGAGTTGAACTCAGTTCTTCCTGACTCCTATTCTAACACTTTATGCACTGGGTCACCAGTTGCTTATATTATTTATAAATATATTAAAATTAATGTGGTTTGGGTAGCAATACCTAGCTTGAAATACACATGTGACAAATTCACAATGTCCATTCTCTTTGGCAAAAGGCAGGTTTAGTTAAAGGAGGAAGTTATGCACAAAAATAAGAGATAAAATAGGTACCAGGAGTGACAATATGAAATAGAATTGAGAAAGCATATATTTATACTAATCAGAGTTAGCCAGAGTAATGAGAAAGGCCATTTGAGGGAAGGCCATGAGGAAGGAGAAAGAGTAACCTCACAGTGGGCTTAGTCCTAAAAAGAATTTAGCAAAGATCATTGTGAACAGATCTTTTATAGAGGAAGTAGGACCTTGAGGGTTACCTAGGCCTAAAAGTTGGAACTCAAGAGAGAGGGGTCTAGGAGCCAAGTTGAATTCACCTGGCAGATTAGGTCACAGAGCTACCTAAAGATATGCTAATCAATATCTCAAAGATTATTTAAAGATACTCAGAGGATGGGCATTGGGGGTTGATAAAGAATTCCTTCCTAGATAGTCTGGGAAATATCTAATAATAGATTCTTCTTGACAGGGAAAGAGACTAAATCACATAAAGACTATATTAATAATATTATAGAATAAGATAATGTAGAATAACATTAACAATATTCTAAATATGTTTATGTTTCCCATATTTTAAAAATGGCCACACAGCTACTTTTAAATACTAAAATGAATCAAATAGATTTAGCTTCTAATTCTGGCTTCACCATTTCTAAATCATGTGATCTTGAGGAGGGCTATTCAACTCAAAGTCCAAGTTTCCTTATTTTTATGATGAGGAAATTTAATTTAATATTCTTTTAGACTTAATGTTGGAAGATTCTCTGATCTGTTCATGGATTAGGCAGTAGTATTAGAACACTATCCATGCCAGAATTTTAAATGACAGAGCCAAGGGCTTATTCCATATAGGCAAATTATCTGTGGTCTTTGCATTATCTGTACTTCTTTGATTCTTTTGATTCTAGAGTACTAGAACTAAAATATTAACATATACAGTAGAGCAAAACACTGATATGTCTCTTAATTGATGAAAAATACATTATACTAGAAGGATATTTTGATGCCGTTTTTAAGATATCTCTCACAAAGCTAGCAAGAATAAATGCAAATAGTTCCTTTTTCCTTTAATATATTTTTCTCCTTGAGGCAGACTATTCCCTTCCACCTTGATGATCATCTGACCTTTTATTTCAAAAATATTTTTTATCTTGTTTTATTTTGTGTGTGTGTATGTGTTTATATGTGTGTGTTGGTTAAGTTATAGTGAACAGGAAGAATAGTAAATGAAATCTGAGTGGTATGAGATCAAGGAATAATTCAAGTCAGATCCACTAAACCCTTTGAAGAGTTTGAAAAGTAGAAGCAGTTAGAGGAGGGGGAAACAAGTATAAAAGCTTTGCAGTAAAGGAATGTGCTATCATAATTCAGCTCCTATTGGCGAAGTGATAAAACACGCAAAGCAATATTCAGATATTTGGTATGAGGAAAAAGAAATGTTTGCTTGATTACTTCTGAACATGAGAATCGGGTAGCACATTTTCCTTAGCCAAAAGCTTTTTTAGCTTAGTAAGTTAGGACTTCTAGCTAATTGTGATTTATACCTTAGGAATAAGAAAGGAAGTCCAGAGAAATAAACTAGCTACTTTGGATGGCAAAAGATGTACAATAGTCTTTGTGAAAAACTGCATCCTAAGTAGCTCCTCATAAAAACAACAAAACTCAAAACATTGTTCATATCTCAGTGGTGGTTGGAGGTGGGCAATAGCCGAGTGAGTGTGCATGAAGGGTTATACTCTGAAATGCTAAACATCTGAATTCTTTCAGTGACTATGATTGCATTAACACCCCAGTCAGTGATATAAAATTGCTCCTGTGGATCTGAGAAACAGATGGAAAACATAGGGGTAGGAGGCTGGCCCCGTCTGAAACTGTCACAATGATCAGCTTGGCTTCAAAAGCAGTGATCCAAGTCTTTCCTTCATATTTTGGTATCTCAAGAAAAAGAATACACTGGAACAAATCAGAAATAACAGCACCTGTTGGAAATGTTTTATTATAGCTGGCACTGAACACTAAAGTATGTACATCATGAGTACACATGAAATGAACTGAAATGGACACAATTACTTAAATTATGGACCAATACTATTCTGTACTCCAAATGAAAACATCATTTTTAAGGGTACCTTGCTCTTTATTTAACATTGTGGAAATGACCAGTATAGGGAATTTATAAACAACAATCTAGACAGAGATTAGATCAAATAAGAGACAAATTAATGGATGAATGAGAAAGCATTAATTAAGCACTGTCTAAAAAGCATTGTGTTAAGTGTGAGGGATACAAAAAAGATAGCAATATACTCCCTTAATGTCCAGAAGTTCACTTTTTAATCAGGGAGACAGCACATCTAGATTTCAGTTGAAAATCAGTTAGAAAAACTCCACAGTTCTCACAGCACAATGGTAAAAAAAAGAAGAAATTTCATCTTTAATAGCATTTCCATTGATAAAATCAGAGCAATTTCTGATGTGGAACCCTTCTGACAAAGACTTTTGACTTCCTTGTAATTATCAAGTGTGAAGTACCTTACTTGCAAGGACTAGAGAGAGGCTAACACTTCAGGTATCTTGGGCTTACCTGTTCATTGCTGATGGTTGGATGGTAGTTAGTGCTGGTGATAATAAAGGTAAGCCCTTTCTCCACAGTCACATTTGCCCTCAGTGAGAGCTTCTAGGCCTGGAATAAGTAGAACCAGAATTCTGAAGAGCATGGCTACTCCCAAGGATCTTAGATTTAGAATAGTAGTCTTTGGGGAAGTGGTGGTCAAGAAGGTGGTGGTGGTTTGAATTACTTGAGACAAGCCACTTCTTCATCTTTCCCTCAGAGTACTTTGCTTTCTCTACTAGTCTGATTTGCTGGTTAAATGTTACAGACCTTGAAATCATTCAAAATCAATATGATGTGTACTCCAGAAATTAATATAATTATGAAAAAAGATGGATGTCAAAAAAGTAGCACCAGGGTTTCAAATAATTTTGAAAAGGCATTGCATCAAATTTCAAAATGTTCTTTTTTTTTTTTTAAACATCATCGATCCACTTAATGGACTAGTTTTGTCAAACCACAATTATTTTTAAAAGTTGGTATTTACTGTAACTATCATGAATAAAGGCAATCTTGTACAGTATTTGAAATAAAGTACAAACATATTTGAGGATCTGCACAGAGCAGTATATGCAATGATAAGAGCTATAGGAAGAAACATAGAGCTAATAAGGAATGCCCCTAACAATTGGCATCAAATACCATCATAGTAGGGAAAACTACTGAACAATTACTGAAAAGCATAAGATTTCATTAGTATATAATTGGTACATATAATACAGGGCAGCTAAGGGTTGTTGTGGATAGTGTGCAGGGCCTAGAATCAGGAAGACTCATCTTTTTGAGTTCAAATCTGGCCTTAAGCCCTTATTAGCTGTGTAACCTTGGACAAGTGACTTAATTCTGTTTGCCTCAGTTGTTTTTTTTTTTTTAATTTTAAAATTTTCATTTTATTAAAGCTTTTTATTTGCAAAACATATGTATGGGTAATTTTTCAATATTGACTCTTGCAAAGCTTTCTGTTACAATTCCCCCCCCTCCCCAGCTCCCATCTCTCCCCTAGATGGCAGGAAGTCTACTACATGTTAATTATGTTAAAATGCTTGACAAATTGAATATGTGTATACATATTTTTACAGTTATCTTGCTGTGCAAAAAAAACCAGATCTACAAGAAAAAAAAATCTGAGAAGAGAAACACAATGCAAGCAAACATCAATAGAGAGCATAAAAATGTTATGTTGTGGTCCACATTCATATCCCTCTCCCTAGGTATTTATGGCTTTCTTCATCACTGAACAATTGGAATTGGTTTGAAACATTTCATTGTTGAAGAGAGCCAGGTCCATCAGAATTGATCATCATACTGTCTTGTTGCCGTGTATAATGATCTCCTGGTTCTGCTCATTTTACTCAGCATCAGTTCATGCAAGTCTCTCCAGGCCTCTCTAAAATTATCCTACTGGTCATTTCTTACAGAAAATAATATTTCATAACATTCATATACCATAATTTATTTAGCCACTCTCCAATTGATGGGCATCCTTTCAGTTTCCAGTTTCTAGCCACTACAAAAAGGGCTGCCACAAACATTCTTGCATATTTGGATCCCTTTCTCTCCTTTAAGATCTTTTTGGGATATAGGCCCAGTAAAAACATGGCTGGGTCAAAGGGTATGCACAGTTTGATAACTTTTTCAGCATAGTTCCAAATTGCTCTCCAGAATGGCTGGATCTATTCATAGTTCCACCAAAAATGTATCAGTGTCCCCGTTTTCCCACATCCCCGCCAACATTTGTCATTATCTTTTCCTGTCAGCCAATCTGACAGGTGTGTAATGGTATCACAGAGTTGTCTTAATTTGCATTACTCTGATCAATAGTCATCTGGAGCAACTTTTCATATGACTAGAAATAGTTTTAATTTAATCATGTGAAAATTTTCTGTTCATATCCTTTGACCACTTATCAATTGGAGAGTTTGCCTCAATTCTTCATCTGTAAATTGAGCTGGAGAAGGAAAACTCTAAATGGAGTCACAGTCTTAACTGACTTAAAAGCAACATGTAATACAATGTTCAAACTTTATATTGCCCAATAAATATAACAACAAATAGATGAGAAGGGGAATCCAGAAAACAGAAACATATCAGAAATTTTAGATTTTCTTAGTAATAAATTAAGAGCAATAGCTAAAAGTTTGGTCCATAGAATCAAAGCAGTGCAAAATATACAATTAACCATGAAAAATCAAACAAAAAAGTTTATGGCAAAGTCTAGAGAAGTAAAACAATCAGAGGAGAGAGAATTTCCAAAGGAGGAAGATGTAGAAAAATTCTGTTTTTTAATATTGTTCCAAAAAATTTGACAGCAAAAATGCAAGTTGTATCAAATGAACAAAAACAAAAGCTTGCAAATGATTAAAATAATGAACAAAAGATTATTTAAATTAAGAAAAGTAACTGGAACTAGCTTATCTACAAAAAAGCAAAGTTGTTGGACCAGATAAGGTATAATACTACTGATTCAAACCCTTCAGAGTGGCATATGATTGACAAAGTGCTTCATTAGCATCATCTCTGTCATGAGCCTCCTACAACTTTTTTTTTTAATGGAAAGTATCACTTATCAGTTATCCAAAGGCAAGAAAACTAACACTTCCTCCAAATATAGATCAATTAATTGTTTACATACTTTATATAAAGTATTCCCAGCTTGTATCACTTTTTAAAAATTCTAAAAATAGAAGCAGCAATGTGGTAGTTAAGGAGAATAAAGGATAACATCTCACTGGTATAAAAATACTTTACTGCTAATTATTGTAGCTGACCAAAAAGGCAACACCATATATACTGACTTGATTTTCATGAAGCTTTTGATGCAGTTCTATAGTCTTAGATTGTTCACACATTTTAAATATATAAAATAGAGCAAAGCATGGTGAGAATTGTAATATTTCTAATGTCTACTTGGAAAAATGTTTCTATTGAAAACACAATGGCAAAAGAAAAATTGATATCAAAAATAACATTTTTAAGACAGTTTAATCCCATTATGATTCTGCCCATTCCTAAATTGATTAATATCTCTCTTTAAGATAACTAAATATGACTTCTAAATTAAATGAATCCAACAAAAATATTTTATTAATTACTTGAAGTATATAAATATCATCAAGATACATGGTTTCATTAAAAATGAATGAAACGACTTCTCCAACAGATGACAAGAAGAATCTTTCTCCAAAGCTACCAAAAATTTATTTGGATTTGAGAAATGTAAACATTTTAACATATAGTCAAAAAGGATAGAAATGGAAGATCCTTGGTTAGAACACATTGAACATTTATATATCAAGGTGTTACCTAAAAATATCATGTTATCATTTGGGCAAATGTGTTTGCAACTGAATGTGTTAATGCACATTAACAATGTGCAATAATCTTGAGTGCTAAACAACAACAAAAAAAGAGTAGTATAATGTTTCTATTACTATTTCTATCTGAATTCTACTGAAGAAAGATGAGATAATTAGGATGAATTACATAAAAAAACAACAAAAATAATGTTTTGAATGTCTAAAACTTTCATGGTATAAGTATTAACATACACTTTACTTTATGGCAAAATGAACAGCAATTTATTTTATTCCCTTCAAGAATTCATGCAAACAATAGGATCCATCATTCCAAGGCATCTATAGAAAAATTAGTACTTCCTTGACAAAAAAACTTAAATTTTATAGAAATATTCTTAGAAAATGGACACCATTTCAAAAAGCAATAATGAAGTTAATAAATAGATGAGTTAATTTACTTCTGCCCAGAGTCTATGAAGCAGCTGAGATTTAAGAGTGGAACTAAAAGAGTGACATTCACCTGAACTCAACCAGAGCATGCTGATTAAGAACTGTTGATTAAATGACTGGGTCATGGGGATTTGTTTATAGAAATATAAGGGTTTATGAAAGTGAGATATGGCTAGGTAAACCATAAATTATAGGGAAAATTTTGAGTTTATTAAAGAATGGGAATTTTGTAGGAAAATGATAAAAACTATGCTACTAAAACTAAACTTCAAGTAGAAAAAATTAGCTCCTCCCAAATATCTAGAAATATATGATCAAATGACCCAAATTATAAATTACACATTATGTCTGTGAAATTTATGAATTAATAGATAACACATTCATATTATAAATACAAATCCAAACTATCTTTGAAAATTTTACAATTAAACTATATTAAAACTGCAGCATCTTTCTGGACTAAATTGTCACCCACACCCGCTACTCAATCAGAAAAATTCAAGAATGTTTTAACAGATGTCATCATGTTAATTACTCATAAACCTTTAACTATGTGGAATGAAAATCTCTAAAAATATAGAGATCTAGCAGAGGAACTCAAAATTATACAGGAACAAGATGAGGTACAAGTCATGCCCATCATCTTCTCTGCTACTGGAGCTGTCCCAAAGATGTTTTCAGTGAAGCTATCAAAGATGGGTTTATATCTCAGTGCTTCTATTCAATTATAAAAAGGGATCTTTTTATCTACTTGTACAATAGTCTGTTGCACTTTAAGTATAAGAGAATAATGGAATTGAAACTCCATATAATATAAATTGAGAAGAAAAAGATCAATGGTGATAATGGCAGTAGTGATGTGATAATGATGAAGATGGTAACTACTATCACAATTTGGGATTTGCAAATGCTTTATATAGAGTAACTAATTTGATCATCACACAATTCCAAAGAAAGATAATATGAAGAAACTGTCAGTGATATTAAGTAAATTGACTGCGGTCCCACATCTAGTAAATGTTGGAGATAGGATTTGAACAGACTTCCTGAGGCCAAAGAAAACTTTCTGCCTACTGTGCAAGTAGGTGGAAAGAATAATATACCTGAAATCAGGAACAGGACTTCAAATCTAGACTCAGATACCGACTAGATGTGTGACCCAAGACAAATCACATAACTCGTTTACCTCAGTTTCTTCAAATGTAAAATAAGGATAATATAGGACTTATTTCATAGGATTGTTGTGAGGATAAGATCACATTCTTTCTCCCCCTTTCCTTCCTTCCTTCCTTCCTTCCTTCCTTCCTTCCTTTATTCCTTC
>JAJPUD010006409.1:19941-45823 GCA_023553655.1 Myrmecobius fasciatus
TTCCTTCCTTCCTTCCTTCCTTCCTTCCTTCCTTCCTTCCTTCCTTTTTTCCTTTAACATCTTTTTTTCTCTCTTAAACTTCTCACCATAAAAAATTATAAGTATTAATGTCATTGACTAATAAACCACATATACAGAACTGGCCCACTGTTTAGTTGAAAATTTAACATATTATTTTGTACTGTAACTTTTTTATTTTTCCTTATGATGTTTGAAAAGGGTTTGAACCTATGGTTTCATTGGTGTGGAGAACATGACATATGGAAACTCCACCAATGAAAATTTGTAACTTTTTTTTCAAATCTATAGTCTTAGAGAGGTTTCTGGTACACTGAGAAGTTAATCGGTTTTTTCTGTAGTCTCCCAACTAATTGGAAACATAATTTTAACCTAGACTTTTCTGAGGCCGAAGCCATCGTGATTTTCTATGGCTTTGTTAGCAGAATTTTCATGGGATAGATGGGTGTTTGATCTTTATTATGGAGAAGGAAACTAACATTTAGGCAATTATTAGACATCATTTTCCTTATATGTTTGTCTTCAGAATACCTTTTACTGGTTGCATGGTAGTACCTATTTTTTTGTTTTTCTGTAAATTTTTTCTTCTGATCTTTGATGTATAGAATGGTTTTCTCAAGGTCACCTAAAAATCTATGAAAAATTGAGAATAAGAATTGCCAATCACAGTCTCAAGTCAATAGGTCATTCTGTATTTTTGCTGAATGAAAAATAAATCTACTGATATTTGATGACCTCCAAAGTGAGTTATAATGTTCAATAGAATGTTTAAAAAATGAATTTCTTTCTAAAGGAATCCATTATGCCCACTCAGCCAAAAGTTTCAGTTCAGTAGCTGAAAAATTAAGGGCTTATGGGGGCAGGGGGAGGAGTGTGTATTGAAACATTCAGAAGCAATTAATCCTCATTTTCTAATGAGCAATACAATTTGAGTTAAAATATTCAAATGACTTCAAGTAATAAGAACCCATAAGTTCCTAAAATATTGATTTCATCTCTTTCCATTTTTATTCCCCAAACTGTCCTTTATTAAAATCTTGACATTTAAATATTTTGGGTTTTACAGAGCCCCTTTCAAAAAATTACATTTTTCACTTCTTTAATGCATTATATGTACATTTCCTAATAATAATAAGCATATAACAATAGCTGGTATTCATATGATACTTTAAACCTTACAAAATGCTTTATGCTAATTTGTTATTTTCTTTCAACCAAACATCTCATTTGATTTTCACAATGATCTTAGGTACATACAACAGATATTATCATCATTTTATAGATGAGGAAAATGAGTCTCCAATAAGCTAAGTAACTTATCTTCTTATAACTAGTAAGTGTGATGGGTTAGATTTAAATTCAGATCTCTTGTGACTCTAAAACCCCTGCTTTGTTACTTCAAACTAAATGGATAGGCCATAACATAGGTGTTGATATGAAAGTTCATCTTGGAGCAAAAACTGACCAGTTTGTGTAAGAAAACACAATGCCCTAGCCAAGGTACTACACTTCCTTCTCTGATGGCAGCATTGAGGAGTGGGCTCAGTGATGCAATATTATATAATTATGATGTTACTATGACCGGTTTAGATGGAGGGGTGATGAGGCAGTTAGATGGCACAATAGATAGAGTACTAGTCCTGTAGTCAAGATGAGTATCTGAGTTCAAATCTGGCCTCAGACCTTAACACTTACTAGTTGTATAACTCTGGGCAAGTTACTTAACCCAAAATGCCTTGCGCCCCTCTTTCCCCCCCAAAAAAGAAAGAAAGGAAAATGAAAAAAAATTAACAAAAAAGAAAGGGGGTGATTCTTTGGGAGCACTAGGGAGATCTGATGATGAAATAGCAGAGATAAGTGTGAGAAAGTATTATAATGAGAAAATAAAAAATATGATGGAGAATACTAAAGGAATGAAAGAAAATGCAAGTTACTCAGCTGCAAATTCACTATTAAACTGAAAAATGGGAAGGAAGCAATAGCTTCTATTATGCAAAAACTTACAATTATATTAAATTTAACTCAGTTGTCAGTTGGTTCCTAGTAGCAGATATGACAGCATGATTTTAGCTTAAAGTCTTTTCTCAATAAATAATCTATATGGCTTATGCCTCCACTCAGGATTTTTCATGGGAAAATCTGAATTTGGCTTATATTTCCTAAGGGCCTTAGATTATCTGAAAGCATTCAGGATAACAAAACTTTGGATATGACAGGTCTTATCTAACCTGCAGAGCAGATTCCTACATGAGTTTTTGGACTATTAGGAAAACTCTTCTCCTTTATGAAAGATTCAAGTCACCTTCTCCTTTGATGGGGGCCAGCTTTTCTTTTAACCTACAGTATTTTTGACACACAGTATAATTGAAGGGATAGTTCTTCCATGCATGTGACTCCCTGCCTGCTGACCCTTTCCCTCATCTAGGGTCACACAGATGACATAGATTTGTATTGATTTCAAGGTACTGAATGTCTTTTCTTTTTCTTTGTTGAGACTCCATTTCCCTTTTCTTTTCTATCTCTCAGTGACACAAATCCCTGAAAGTGACTGATTGCCTGGAGGATACATGAATGTGTAGGCTTCGGTCCAGATCCACTTGCAGTCTAGCATCTCTCTGTTTATCTTTATTAGTGTCTTTTTTTTTCTCAGTACTTTCTCCCAGCAGGAGGATATCTGTCTTCTCTGATTTCATTCTCAATGTCCTTCTGAGTCCTTCTCCTGGAAGGTCATGCCCAACGGTCAATTCTAGTGTTATGAATGCCATTATCAATAAAATGTTAACTTAATGAGTTTCATGCCTATTTCGTAAATAAAGACCAGATAAATGTGGCAATGAGTCCTCAGGGGAAGAAAGATTCAAACCTTGATCTGTCTTGTACAGAAGATGAAAAAAGGGGAAAGGGCTTACTAGACTCCCTTATTAAAAAAATAGGATCACACTAGAGAAATATCAGATTTTTTGTTTGTTTGTTTTATATGGTTCTCCCCTCCCCCCATATTAGAAATATCCAGAAATAAAAAATCATAGACTAAGGCAGCTGGTGGTGCAGTGGATAGAATGCCAGGCCTAGAGTCAGGAAGACCTGAATTTAAATCCTGCCTCAGATTCTTACTAGTTATGTGTCTCCAATTAAGTATTTAAATAACTCTCTGCCTCAGTTTTTTCAATTATAAAATGGAGAAAATAATAGTACTTACCTTCCAGCATTGTTGTGAGGACCAAATAAAATAATATTTGTAAAAAGTGCTTAGCATAGTGCCTGACACACAGAATAAGCCAACTTCCCTTTGCCCAACCTTACAGTAGTTAGTTTTTCAACACTGGAAGTATTCAAAGGAAGGCCAGATGGTCATTTGTCAGGGACCTATTTCAGTAGGGACCGAGTCAGATAAAAGATTGGACTAGCTGATCTCTGAATTCCTTTCTGCTTTGTAAACTGCAAGTGATTAATATTTGTTGAATTAATGATTTATCTAATAATACCAGATGAAAGCTGTTTAAAATTATTTACTGATTATCTAACTTCCAACATTCAACTTGGTACTGCTTGTCCCTGGAGCTTTTCCCCTGATCCCCAAGGGTACCCTCTTTCCTTCTCCATGACAATCCATTCCTTCATTTTTAAAAATCTGACTCAAACTTTCAAGTTAGTACTTAACCTATAGTAATGTTTGGAACTTAAAACTTTCTTCTATTTTGCTCTGTTTACAATTTTGTGTATTTCATGAACAGTTTGTTGACTTGTTATTGTCCACTAGACAAGTTTTAGTTGAATTATCTGCCAGAAAAACTGGATCACTTCTATATAACCAAGCAAATGAATTCTCATAATTTTAGGCCACTTTAAAGGAATTCTAATGGTGACAGATTTCTGCAGCCCTTTACTTTCCATGGTGGGAGGGACAAGTTCAGGTTAAATGACACAATACCAGACAAGAATCCAATTGCCCTTTAAAATGATCCAACATTTTTCACCGGTCCCAAGGAATTAAACAAGATAAATATTAGCAAAAATGAGCAAATTATTCATTCAACACTAATGAAACTTTGGAAATTTTTTCATGTAACAATTGAAGGAGTTCTGAATTTGGAATCAGACATTAAATTGAATCTGTCATTTCCTTCCTATAAGATCTTAGACAATTCCCTTATTCATTTTGGGTTTTAGTTGCCTTATCCACAAAATAAGGAGGTATGCCTGGTTGGCCTCTAAGATCTCTTTGAACTCAAAATCTATGATTTTATGATGCCATGATTCATATTTCATTTCTTATTTTCACTCAAAATCTCTTTCTGAAGTATGTGATTTTTTTCCTTTGTATTTTCAGAATGGCATAGCTGAAAGAACATTGAATTTGAAGGCAAGAAAAATCATATTTTAAATCCTTGTTTTATTACCTGTGTAACTTTTGGCAAATCATTCCTTCTTTTGGGGCCTTGGTTTCCTTAGTTTTAAAATGAAAGGGCAAGACTAAATTACCCTAGATCTAAAGCTGGAAGAGATAGACTCAGGAGTCTATCTAATTCAAACTTCCAGGGGAAGAAATTGATGTCTCCAATGCAGGATGGCTAACAAAGAATTGACTTATGGAATTGTGGAGACAGGAGAAAAATCATAAACCCATTTTATTTATTAGAAACATCCCTGATGTACAATGAAATGTCAGCCACAAGACCTCAGACTCTGGAAACAATAGTTTTTGCAATAGACCATGCTATGTCTACATATCTAAGGTACCTTCTAACTCACAGGATGAGGCAGTTAGATGGCACAATGGATAAAGTTCTGGGCCTAGAGTCAGGAAGACTCATTGTCCTGAGTTCAAATATGGCCACAGATACTTAGTAATTATGAGATCCTGGGCAAGTTACTTAACTCAGTTTCCTCATCTGTAAAGTGATCTGGAGAAAAGAATGGCACACCACTCCAGTATCTTTGCCAAGAAAATTCCAAATAGAGTCATAAAAGGTTAGACATAATTGAAAAAAATAACTGAACAACAACAACAAAACTTGCCAGGACTGTTACCCTATAATTGAAAGTCTTAGTAACCTCATTTATTGAAATACTATGATTAGGTAGCCTCTATTACCAAAGTATTTACATAGTGTAAATTATCGCATATATAGCTGCCTTATGAGATAACACTATTAAAATCTTTTAAGTGTTTTATAAATGTTAGCTATTATTATTGTTTCTTAAAAATGTTTTTGCTTGACTATTATGAAATTTAAACACTTTGAGTGGCTCCCTTTGTAACTTCTTAACAACTAGAGCTGTTCAAGAATGGATCAGGCTGATTCATGAGATAATGAGTTCCATATCATTGGGTGTGCTTAAGCAGACTCAGAGATTCTTATAGGTCAGTTAAAATAACCTCCTTTCTGATGCAACAATGCCTTTTCAACTTCCTTGAAAAGTGAGCATCAAGACTCTGCTTGAATATGTCCAATGATCAGAAACTCATTATTCCATGAAGAAATCTATTTTTCATACAATTCTACAATTCCATTCCATTCTTGTAAAATTTTTCCTCACATTGACCAAATTGCTGCTCTTGTTCATTGCTTATATTTTTTGTCCTCTGGAAGGACATATAACAACAATAACTAGAATTTATATGACACTTTAAGATTTGCAAAGCATTTTACAAACATTTGATTTTATCTTCACAACAAGTCTGGGAGTTAAATGCTCTTATTATCTCCATTTTTAGATAAGAAAACAGACAAACAGGGATTAAGCTCCTTGTTCAGTGTCACATGTGTGTCTGAGGTTGGATGGATTTGAAGTCAAGGGCCAACACAATCCACTGAGTCATCTTGTCACTTGTCTATAAGAATATCCTTTTACATAAAAAAATGTAGTAAGTAGTCAGTGACCAAAGCTTTGGCTGTAACGTACTTGTGTTCAACTTGAAAGACTCATTAATAATTAGCATTCTGTATAATTGTGCCTCTACTAGAAGAGTGTATTTTCTGGGAACATTTAAATTGTCTCATTTCTAGCTCTCCTATGAGTGTTCTCAGTTCTCTAGCTAACAAAATTAAGCAGAAGAATTTTGTTATCCAATGTCATTTAGTCAACAAGAATTCATTAAGTACCTACTATATGCTAGATTCTGAAGATACAAAGTTAAAAATAGTTCCTGCCCCAAAGGATCTGATAATATAATGGGAGAAATAATATATAAATAGCTTCGTACCTATAATATATACAGAGTAGATGGAAAATAATCTCAGAGGCATAAACAGTTATTCCGAATTACATATGACACAACTCCTTCTCGACTCACCTAAAGTGGAAAAAATTTGGATTTTCCAGAGAATGGTCTAACCAGTGAACCATAACTTCCCCAGAGATCTATAGAGGTGATCCCAGCTGTTAATGCCATTTTGGGTTTGAGGTTATTCATACTTTGTAATTTCCATTTCTACTGTTGTTGTTGTTGCCACTGGTGGTGGTACAATTTCTAAAGTAAATTGTTCCTGCCACCATGCCTCAAAAAGAGTCAACATTTCCAAATTTGTTGTTAATCAATGCTGTCTAGCTAATACACAAAACTTGTGATATCAGGTGTTGATATTGTGGTCTGTACTTCTCAACTAGAGGATTCTGGTTTTTCACTACTAGATGAACTATAGTTGCTTTTGTTCATTAATTTCTTTCAGGCCTTAGTGTTACCCCAACATGGGAGAGTAATACAAATAAAATAATAATAGGTACCATTTATTAAATGCTTAGGATGTACCAGGAACTGTGTTAAATATTTTACAAATATCATCTTGTTTCATGCATACGAGAATCTTGAGAACTAGGTGCTATTATTATCTACATTTTATAGTTGAAGAATCTGATGGAAATAGTTAAGATACTTACTCAAGGTCACAAGCTATTAAATATTTCCAGGAGAATTTGAAGTCGTCTTCCTGACTCCAGGTATGGTACTCTATTCTCTGTGCCAGATAGCTGCCTCTAAAGAAGTTCTAGAGAACACCTCCAAATGATTGTCTTTGAAACTTAGGAAAAAATACTCATATACTTCTCAATTTATATTTTCAATTCCCATCATTTTTCACACTCCAAGGACTAATACCAAGACCTACAAATTGCTTTGAAGCTTAGAAAAACACAAAGTAGTACTAAAAAAAACTAAAGTGGGAGATCTGAAAGCTATTGTTGGCAGTTCGGCTTCAATAGAAAAATATTTTTATGTCTATTGCATTATTAATAACATAATTCTTTTGAAGTTGACACTTTTCTTACAATAATCCTTTAAGGTAGGACTAAGAACTTAGTCACTTCTCAGTCCTCCTCATTTTCACCCCATTAGAACTTTGGACTTTGCCCCTGAAATATTTCTGGGCTCTGATTGATGAGCTTTGGTCCATATCCAGGTCTCCACTTTCAAGTTTCCTTAGGAGTTTCCTGTCTCTTTTTCTTCTCCACTCCACCTTTCCCAATTCCCCATTGTGCGTTATCTTTTCTTGTTAGAATGTAAGCTCCATGAGAGTAGGACCTATAGTCCTTGTTTTTATTTTCGGCATATGGTAAATTTTTAACCTTTGCCCCAATACTCTCATTTATAAAACAGGGATAATAATAGCATCAGCTTCTCAGAATTGTTATTGTAAAATGAAATATTTGTAAAGTATTTTGCAAATTTTACTATATTATATTAATGCCAACTATTGTTATTAGATTAACAAATAATTTGCTATAAACCCTATTTTACAGTGAGGAAATATGGCTTATATGAATTAGTGATTATACACCTAGTAAATACTGGATTCAGGATTCAAATCCAAAAATCCTGATTTGATACTTCAAAATAAAATCCTCTGACTCCATGTGAAATGTTGTTTTCCATCTTCCATGATACTTTTCATATCACTTAACTTCCATAGATTTTAACCTACTCACCTGTAAAGTGAGGGGGTTGGGCTGCATGGCCTCTGAGGTCCATTCTAGCTCTAGCCCTATGAACCCTTGATATTTTTATTACATTTTCCCACCTTTCCTTAGAATCCTTACTACCTGCCTCTGTATATTGTCCAGATTGCAGCATACCTCTTATAAATATGATGCCAAAATTGTACTCAACACTCCAGATGGGATCTGATCAATATAGTACCCTTGCCACTGTGAAGTTTATTTTCCTTGACAAAGAAGACAGAAACAAAATATTATATGAGGAGTTCTGGTTTGTGCCTGTCTTTCATTATCATTACACCACCTGTCTCTACTAAAGGGCTTTTGTTCCTTTTCTTGCTGGAATATACCTGTAAAAGAGCTCTTTCTCTCTCTTTCTTTCTCTCTCTCTCTTTTTCTTTCTTTCTCTCTCTATGTCTGTCTCTCTGTCTTTTTTCTCTCTCTCTGTATCTCTGTCTCTCTCTTCTCTGAGTGTCTGTCTCTTCTTCTCTCTGTCTGTCTCTCTCTTTCTCTGTCTGTTTATTTGAAATTCTAGCACACCTTGTTATTGTTCATCCTTTGTTTTCAAAAAGAACCAATGACATCATGAGGAATGTCTTGACTTGTTTGTGAATTGGATTTAAGTGAGGCAGAGTTGCATTATCTCTCTTCCAGAGTCATTGGAGTTCAGTGGAAGGACAAAGTCAAGATGACTGGTGCTAGTCTGGGATTCAGTGGATGCCCTTGCCATCTTGGATTCTTGATAAAGCTCTGAGTGTTCCACAGCCCCTCCCTCAGATGTTTTCATGGTCTTTTAGAACAAATTCTTCTCATTTGCCCATTCTACTGGGAAAAATATTCCCATGCTTGGGGTAGACTTCCCTTTCACTCTTGGATGGGTGTGAGGTCCATCAGTTACTACCAACAGGGTTTAGCCCATCTGCTAAGATAGTTTATATTAGGTTATGAGAGTTGTGCATGCTATATCTTCTTGGAGTCACAGGTGAGATTTGGGGGATAGGTGAATATCAAAGGTGGATGAGTAGCTCTATAAAGAGTTCATCAAGCTCTCCCACCAGAGGTGCTGATTCTCTCTGAACATCCTCAGCACACTATTCTTAAAGGGACATGAGACTCTGGTATATATTTTCTCTTATTGCCTTTCTCTTATTTGTACTTATTCTTTAAAAATCTCAAACTAGAGTTCCAGGATGAATGTTCTGGGCAGCCTTATTGGTCTTCAATGCTTTCTCCTTTTGTACGTTATCAGTATGAAGTACAAGTACATCATCAAACTTTTATGCTTGATAATAGTTAAATACATTGGTAAATTGTCTATTTTCTGTGCTTTTGTGTGTGTGTGTGTGTGTGTGTGTGTGAATCTACGAGCTCCATTTCCCTTAGGGCTCTCAAAACTAGGTTGAGCATTTTCTGCTTAAATAATCTCACCTGTCTGTTGCTAATTTACTGAAAGTTTAAGCATCAATAATCATTCTGTGAATCTAATGATCAGTCTACTGATCCACCAACAGAAACCTTTCCATCTGGAAATGAGAACACTTACCTTCATACTTACTTTACTTTTTCCTTCCCTTTTGGTGTATGAGGAAGGTGCAACCTAGAACCCCTCCTAATCATAAGAGCATTTGAGAATAAGAATCTTGGATCTAGAGAGTCCAACCCTTTTAGAATCATGGTTGAGATTGAAATAGCCAAATTTTGAGAAACTTTTCCTGCTCTGTTCTCTGTTTAGGACTGTCCTGCTATTCCAGTAACAAAATCTATTAAATCATCAAGTACAGAAACTATATAACAGTCACTATTACTGTCTTTTACTGTATTTTCTGTCCCTGTTTTTCATAACTGTGACTTGATACTGCTGCTATTTCTAGCCATATCACAAGACAATAGATTTGAATATGGGAGGAATCTCAGAGATTATCTAGTCCTAGACTCTCATTTTACAGAAGAGGAAACTACATAAAGAATGATTTGCTGGGGACAGCTAGATGATACAGTTCAAATCTAACCTCAGACACTTTATACTTGCTGGCTGTGTAATATTGGGGAAGGTACTTAACTCCACTTGCTTGTAAGAAAGAAAGAAAGATAAAAAGAAAGAAAGAGAAAGAAAGAATGAAAGAAAGGAAGGAAGAAAGGAAGGAAGGAAGAGGAAGGAGGAAGGAAGAGAGAAGGAAGGAAGGAAGAAGGAAGGAAGAAACAAAGAAACATTTCAACTATTCCATACTTCTCCCCTTCTTCCCCCCACATATACACATACACACAGTTTTATAATTGCTTTTTGTTTTTATATCAAAGTCACATCTGGTTGTCTTACTCCTTCCCTCTGTCTACTTTTCACCCCTTTTAAATAAAGAAAAATAATTAAGCATAGTCCCTTTCTCTGGGATTACATACCAACAAACATCTAAGGAAAAATTCAAATTAAGATCTTCCTAATATAAAAGGAATTTTACCTTATACCTTATCTCAACTTGACAAAGATGACAAAAAGGGGGAAACAGTGTATATTAGAGAGATTTAAGGAAAACAGAAACACAGTTTCACTGTTGGAGCTATGAATTATTTCAGATATTCTAAATAGCAATTTGAAACTACATCTCCCCCAAAGTCAGTAAACTGTGCTTATTCTTTGACCCAGTAATACCAGTACTAGGCCTATTCTTGAAATAAATCACAGAAAGAGAAAAAACACTTAATTGTACAAAAATACATTTAATAGCCTTTTTAATGGTGGCAAAGAACTGGCAACTAAGGGGGTACCCAATAATTGAAATGACTGAACAAATTGTGGCATGTGAATGTAATAGAATTCTATTAGTGCCACTAAAATGATAAAAGGTATGAGTTTAGAGAAACCTAGAAATACTTGCATGAATTTCCATAAACCAGAAATGTAATTTATATAATAGCAATAGGAAGAAGAAATTTTTTGTATAAGAACAAATAATTAGAAAAAGTTAAGAATTTTGACCAATGTAATGACCAATCATGTTTCCAGAGGACCTAAGATGAAGACTGCTACCCTGCCAGAAAGGTAATAAATTCAGCAGGCAAAATAAGACATCTATTTTTGTTCATGCCTTTGCAGAAATTGTTTTGCTTGACAATGCATTTTTTATATGGGATTAGTTTTTTTTTTCTTTCATGAGAGGATGAGAAAATTTTTGTCATGGAAAACTGGGAAAAAATAAATTGGATTAATTAAATTATATATAATTTATTATTATTAAAATGAACATATTTATTAAAATTATATTAAAATATATATCCTATGATTTAGTTTGACAGGGTATACACAGGATACACACATATCTATATACATGTATGTGATATATTTGGTATATGAGATATAAAATTATCTATGTATGTACATATATAATAAATATAGATATATAAGTATATATATGTATGTGTGTATATTTAAATATATATATATATGCATATATATATGTATATATAGGTATATATACACACAAACATACATTCAACATCTCATATTGAAAGCTTCTTCCTTCCTATCAAAACAAGAGAGGTTATTTTCAAAATCTGTTTTTTATGTCCAAGATTGGCTACTATATTAGAGTTTACTTATCCTTTTAGAGTATGTTTTGATAACAGACCTATAGTAATTATGCACATTTCTATCTTTTGTCTGCATCATTTCAATGTCTTTCATGTTTTCTTTTATTCCTTGTATTGTATATGACATAGAGTATATGGCATTAGATTTAATAAACATTTACTAAGAAATTTAAGGATTTTTAGTTGGGGGGTTATTTAAAAAAAAAGAACCATCTCTATCCATAAGTACAAACTTTCTCTCTTTTGGGTACAGTTGAGGGAAAGGAAAAATAATAAGCCTGACATAGAATTTCAATTATTTCTCCTGAAATATTTTGTTTATAGAAATATGATGCAGTATCATTTTGTCCTACAATGTCAGAACCCTAGCAGTCAGATTTCATAAAAAATATAATAAAAAGGAACATGAAGCTATCTCTCAATGTACAAGAATTATAGTTATAGTCCATTGTTTGAGTCACGCCTTGTTACATCAACATTTTGAAGTGACTTGATATGTAGATGCCATAATGAGTCTCAGCAAAACAATAAACTGGGGGATCTGGATATAAATGTAGATCTAGAAAAATGAACGGCCTTTCTGAACCAGGGAGGCAATTGTCTCAGTCAAAGCAATGCCAGTGCAGATAGAAATCACTGAGATTGCATTCTGCAGATGTATTTATTGCTATAGGGCTTCAAAAGGCAACACTATGCATAACAAGACATGATAACATGAAATACAAACACTATTCTAAGGAGCCATGTAAATTATATCATGGAAATCCTGAGGCTTGAGCTAGCTGCCTAATGAAACATATTTCTGGAGAGTTCTAACAATTGAGGACAAAGCAGTACCATTAGGGGGAGAGAAAAAATGTAAAGAGGTTTCATAGAAACAGAGTGTGCACAGAGAGCCATCCTTTAAGCTAAATGAAAGGGCAAGAAATGAGAACAGCTCCCCAAATTATATGCATTTGAAGAGAGTGCCAAAGGGTCAGGCATTTAGTCCAACCTGCTGTATTGTTGCAGCGTCAATTATCACCGAAGCTACAAGGAAAGTGAAAAGGTTGAGGGAGAAAGCCATTCAATTGAACTAAATGAAAAAAAAGCAACAGGAGATCAGCCTCCCTAGGAATTCAAAGCATTTAAGGCATACCTACCAATCAGGCATAATTACCATAGATTTACAAACTCGGTGGAGAAGTACTCCCACCATGGGAAATAGAAATGCCACATTTAACAAAAGCTATGCTTCTTATACTATGAATCAAATCACTTAGATTATTCATTTCTCCCCTCATCAAGACCTTTTCAGCATTCCCCAGAAAGCTAAGGTTGAGAAACTGAATCTTGAAAAAAGTACATTGGCCAATAGATTTTATGTCAAACTCTAAAGATGGACAGTCCAGAAGTCCCTGAAGACCAGCATGGTTCAAGTCATGTACATTTTCTTTTTTCTGTTTGTCTGTGAACATCCCCCATCATGTTTGGGAATCACATACCTTGAATTCATCCAGAGTCCAAATTCAAAAAGCATAAATAATCCTAAAAGCTAAAGGTTTCTGAAATTGACTAATAGATTTTTCCCCCACATCTGGTCAATAATCGCATTTTCTAAAATAATATGTGTTTCTCAGAAGAATTTTGGGGGCATTGGGGGAGTTGCTGCTTATTTAAACAATTTTAATGAAGGTTTAACCTTTTACGTTAAACATCTGTTCCTCTCATTTGCTTTCTGGCAGAAGTTCATATATTTTCTGCAAAGGACACAGCTTAATGAACATATACCAGATTATTTAAATGAATGATTTTAATGAGTTCTTTGAATAGTTTCTTTAAAAAGCAAGCATGAAATTATTTTCCCAGTTGGGATGCCTTAATATATTTTAAGGGGAAAAAATCAGACCTACCCCCCCCAATTCCAATACTCCTTGAAGAAACAGTGGAAGAGACCGTTCTATTACAACATGACTTACAGTGAAAGATATTACAGAACCCAGCAGGACTATCAATTATTTTAATGAATTAGAATACTTCATATTAACGTCCTTATTTTTCATATAGGAAAGAAATCATAGTTCTAATTTTCCATCTGTTTTTGTGTAAAAAAAAAAAAAGAAGCATTTAACCTCTGTCATACCATTTCCGAGACACTTTATGGGAATAATAATAGCATACAAATACCTTCATCTATATACAGAATATTGGAACAACATCATAAAATATATGACAGAAATAAGAATATATCACAAAGACCACTGCCTTTGGCAGGCCCATAGCTCTATTACACAAAGCTTACCTTCAGAGAGCTGGAGACTTAATTGGCTACATGATCTTGAGCAAACCATTCTATCATTCTTGAACTCAATTTGTTCATTTATAAAATGAATGAATGGGATCAGATGATCTCTAAGCTTCCTTATCTCTGTCATCTAGAGCTCATCTATCTCTAGAGTTTATAAGCCCTATATGCTATGGCCTACATTGAAATTCCAGCTCTGTTACATACTACTTCTAACTTTAGGCAGGTCACTTATATCCTCTGGGTCTCGGTTTCCCCATCTATAAAATGATGGGAGTTGTATTAAGTGACTTCTAAAGTCTTTTCTAATGCAAATTAAGACAACCCTGAGGTACCACTACACACCTGTCAGACTGGCTAAAATGACAGGAAAAGATAATGACGAATGTTGGAGGGGATGTGGGAAGGCTGGGACACTGATACATTGTTGGTGGAACCGTGAACAGATCCAACCATTCTGGAGAGCAATTTGGACCTCTGCTCAAAAAGTTATCAAACTGTGCATACCCTTTGACCCAGCAGTGTTTCTATTGGGCCTATATCCCAAAGAGATCTTAAAGGAAGGAAAGGGACCCACATGTACAAGAATATTTGTGGCAGCCCTTTTTGTAGTGGATAGAAACTGGAAACTGAAGGGATGCCCATCAATTGGAGAGTGGCTGAATAAACTATGGTATATGAATGTTATGGAATATTATTGTTCTGTAAGAAACAAATAGCAGGACAATTTCAGAGAGGCCTGGAGAGACTCGCATGAACTGATACTGAGCGAAGTGAGCAGAACCAGGAGATCATTATACACGGCAACAACAATACTATATGATGATCAATTCTGATGGACATGGCTCTCTTCCACAATGAAATGTTTCAAACCACTTCCAATTGTTCACTGAAGAAAGCCATAAACACCCAGAGAGAGGGATGTGAAATGTGGACCAAAACATAACATTTTCATGCTCTCCATTGATGTTTGCTTGCATTGTGTTTCCTTTATCTGATTTTTCTTTCTTGTAGATACGATTTTTCTTGCACAATAATTATAAGTGTGGAAATATGTATACATGTATTCAATTTGTCAAGTATTTTAACATAATTAACATGTAGTGGATATCCTGCTATCTAGGGGAGGGATGGGGACTAGGGGGGAAAAATTTGTAACAGAAAGCTTTGTAAGGGTTAATGTTAAAGAATTACTCATACATATGTTTTTCAAATTAAAAAAATAATTTTTATTGGGGGTGGGAAAGTAGCAAAGATACACACATGTTTTTCTAGAGTAAAACTTGGGAGCATTCCAGAGATGTATAAATACTGAAAAACTGACATTCCGAAGTCAAAATATATTTCAGTTTAAATATAAAATGTTTGCCTCCCCCCCCCAAAAAATAAAGTTTTTTCTAGCTCTATTACATATAATATCTATGGTTTATATAGTACTGAGTTTTACAAAGCACTTTCCTCAAATTTCAAATGATGAGGAGATTAGAAATCTAAAAAGTTAAAAGACTAAAAACATAGATTCAGAGCTGGAAATGGCCTCCAAAGTCATTTAGTCTGACCCCTCATTTTTACTCATAAGGAACCAGAGACCTAGGGAATTTAGTTAACTTGTCCAAAGTCATATAAGTAGCAGTTGTAGAAGGTAGGTTTTGAATTCAGAGTCTTTAATTCTAGAGCTGTACTCCTTTTAAAACATACTTTTTGACAACAATCACATAGAAGACAGAATTTGCTGACTTCTTGACTCCATGTCCAACATGCTCTCCGATGAGCCATGCTGCTATCCATGCCTGGTTTGTTTCCCTATTCTACACCCAACTTTTGCTAAGTAAAGTCAAGTCCTCAGATTTCTCTTTCATAGGAAAAAAAAACAAAAACCAAAAACAAATGATTTCAGCCTCAATACAGATCACCTGTTTTCCCATAGCTCCATTAATATAATCGATTTCCCACCTCCTTCCAAAAAACAACTAATTCTTGACAGAGCCTATGATAATTCTAAACTGTTCAAAAAACTCAAGCCAAACAACCCTCTCCTTGAATTCACGAATGAAACATTTGATCCTAAGGAAGAAAAACAAAATAAAACATCAACTTCATAATGAAAAAAGAGGTCTTTGTCTCCCATAGCTAAAGGATCATTTTCCTTAGATTCCTGAAATTTTACTTGCTTTCTTCCCATTACAGATGAAGTATAGAGTCAGTGCCATAGCACTGTAAATCTCAATAAGTTGAGGTGGCCAGTTGTAAAGGGATAATCATAAGCAATAAAAAAGAACCTGCCTGGTGTCTCTTATGAAGTCCACTGTCCTCCATATGAGGGTGCTAATCCTATCAGCTTCAAATAGTTAGAGCTATTGGGGCAAGCTATGATTCTTGCCAGAGACTGGTAATTTTGTGAAAGTTATTAAAAGTCCATTAAGGATCATCAAAGCAGAACCTGAAGAGGCCTTCAAGGCTTTCAGTTCTGATACTTCATTTTACAGCTGGAAAATCCAAGACATCAAGTCTTGCAAAACAAAAATCAAGTCACCTCTAATGTAAAATATAGCCTCATACCTATAATAGTGCTTAAGAGTTAAGACAATGAAAGACCAAAGCCTTAAAGCCTTGATGTACTCATTCTTCATACTTGTATCCTGATTGCCTACCACAGTGGTTATCATAAGGTAGACAATTACTAAACACTTTCAACAAATTGATTTTTAATTTTTAAGAGTTCTTTTTTAAAGATATAAATGTCTCAGGATGGATTACATCACATATATTTATTATTTATTATTCTTTATTATAGTGTCTTGTTTTTCCACATATATGCAAAGATAGTTTTCAACAGTAACTTTTGTAAAATCTTGTGTTCCAAGTTTTTCTCCCTCTCTTTTGCCTTCCCCAACACAGCAAACAATCCAATGTGGGTTAAATGTGTGCAATTTTTATGCACATATGTTCATATTTTTGGATGACATTGTTTTAAAAAATATCAACTACTTAGTGAAGATGAGTTTAATCTCACTTTCCTGCTCTATAAAGTAAGGGGACTGGACTGAATGATCATTGATTTAGACTCCAAATCAATCATCATTAAGTCTAGTCCTCTCACTTTAAATTTTAGAGCATCTAATTTAAAGCACCATTTTTTATAGATTAGAAAATTGAAAAAGAGGAAATGTGGCCTATTCTAGGTCATATAGATGGTAGGTAGCAGAGATGTGTTTCAAGCTTGGTTCCTTCTGATACCAAAGCCAGTGCACCTTCTACCACACTGCATCTCAAAGGTTCTTTTTCTATCAAATATTCAGTGATTCTATGATTCTATGAGTTTGTTGAAAATTTGGTGATAAAAAAGGATATGGGATAAGTGCTGAGGTCTGATCTTGGCATTGAAAAAGAACAGAGGCCTTAGAAAAGAAGAAGTGGATATCAGGAGAATAATGGGAAAACATTTTAATAAGGGGGAAATCTTGATGTCCCAATCAAACTTTTTCTTACTTAAGTAATATTACTAAATTTCAGTGACTAATTTATTTTCATTCCTGAAATCTTCATTAGGTGTATTTCTATACAAATGCTTCTAAAGCAAATGAGATGAAAGAATCACTCTGTCCCATTTGCTTTTGGATATGACCTTTTGAGCAGAAGGCATTTGATATATCTGGATTTCCATTGTGCTAGTTCAATTAGCTATATCAGAGATATAGAGCAGGACCATATCTTTTGGCCCCAGAAGACTTAAAAAATATGGCCTTATGTCAATGATTGATTGACTGATTTTATTTTAATTTTTAATAGTTCTTTTAAAAAGTGCAACTGTTCTAGGAAGGATGAAGCCTTAAAAAAAACATTCCTTAGTGAAGATTAGTTGGACCTTAGATGGTTTTTTCCCTATATAAAGCAAACAGGTGGGACATAACTATGATTGAAGTACAGCATCTGATCAGAATTTTTGTTAAATATCTATGAGCTTCTATTCATATTAGCTAGAGCGGTGTGCTAACTACTCACAGTTATAACAAAGGCATAAAATAAGGCTATTACATTTAAAATGAAGGTGTAATTATGAGTTTAGGAGACTTGACCCTCTTATTCACAAGAAATCTCATTTGCCATTGATCTTAAAACCCCTTTTCACTGTTGACAAGGAAAGTACTTCCAGAAATGCAAGACTTCTCTATGCTGGAATGGAAAAATAATGTAATCAGCAAGATTTAGTACCAGAGAATGTTGACATTTTAATTTATATCACGCTGATCATAAAATGGTTTTGAAAGAGAAATACCAGCCAAAAAAAGAATCTTCCTCCTAAAGATTATACTCAGCATACATCTCTAAGTGACCAAAATTTAATGTCTTGTCCTTTACTCCCAATCAGAGTTGCTTCAATTGGATGAGATATGTGTATAATTAAAGTTCTTTTGGCACAGCTAGAAGAATGTTAGTGCTGGAAAGGATCTTATGGGTGATCTAGCCCAATCCCTTCATTTGTCAAATCAGGAAATTAAGACTTAGAAAAATCAATCCAGTGGCATTTAATGAGTACTTACTATGTGCCAGGCATTGTTCTTAGCACAGGAGATACAAACAAAAAGAAAAATAATCCCTGTCCTTGAAGAGTTTTTAATCTAAAGGGGGAGGCAAAGTATATGTCAATACTTATAATGATAAATACAGCATAGATGGAATGCAAGTTTAGAGGAGAAGACAGTAGGAACTGTGGAGACCAAGAAAAACTCCCTGGAGGAGATCGTTTTTGTGACTCGCCTAAGAACATACAAGGGTTTACATTTCAGGTTTTCTTATCTCTAGTCCATAACTATTTCCATCAATCCATGTTCCCTTTGACATCCACTAATGAGATAAAGATAAAGATAGGGATTGGACCTAGATTTCACTGGTACTAGAAACTCTCAGAGGAATAAACTTCTTTCACCAATTTAGATTGGTTCCCTTCTCAGCAATTAATTATCTTAGAGGCTATCTCTGATACTCAGAAATTAAGTGCTTGACCAGAGTCCTACTGACAGCACACATCAGACAGAAAATATGAACTCAAGCTTTCCTGATACCAAGGTTTATTTTCTTTCCACAATACATATATTATTCTGTATCATGCAAATTCAGGGAGAAGTTCAGATGAATGATACTGGCTTAGGTTGAAATGATTTATTGATACTCAGAGCTAAGTACATAAAAAAAAGGGGAAAGAAATTCAACCAGTGATATTGTCAAATTCCTCATATGACAAATTAACTTAAACCATGTAATATTGTTCAAACTATTTTATGTATGTTTTTTCTTGAGATCTAGGCTGTGCCTCATTTTAAAACAAACATTTAAGGAAGGAGTACAGTTGTTTAAAGAAAAAGAAAAGAAAATTTAACATAGACTGAATTTGACTTGATATTTCTCAACATTCATTTTGACCTGTAATGGTTATCATGGAAAATTTGTTTAAATTTGTTCAAATGATCAAAAGATTACTTGAAAGCAAATTATTCTTCTGTGTAGATTTTTCTACTATAAATGCAGTAATAGGTCAGGCCTAAGCACTAGAGTTCATGACAGAAAACATTTTATCCACCATAAGAATAAAGTCTGGTACAGAAATATTTGAAAACACCAATTTGTGCTGTATATATGCTTCATGCTGGTTACTTTGGGACTCCATCCTACCAAAAAGTATAGAGACTAATAAGCATCATGAATAATCATTTCTGGAGTATGATAAATTTAAATCTAATAAGCATTTCTAAGCAAGAGGATAGGAGTTAAAATTTTTTAAATGGCCAAATCCTACCTTCAAAGAGATTCCAATCTATTAAGGAAAAGGAATAACCACAGGAGACCATAGTTCATTCTCCAAGGACCTTTTGTTATATGATTCTGATATGATTCTGTTAATAATTTTTTCTGTTAATTTCTGTTAATAATAATTTTAGTTAGAATTGACTGCTGAAATTCTCCAGAAAACTTGCTAATAAAATAGTTATAATTCTCCTTCCTCATTCAAACTAGACTTAATTTTCAAGAATCATTTTGCTACTGATTCATGCTCCTTGATATTGTTATCCACTAGTGGTATGAAAACTTCTGAGTTTTCACTTTTTTTCAAACCCTTTGTCTGAAAATTTTATGTAAACATGGACTCCTCTTGGAGCTCTGGACCTTCCACAGAAGAACTCATCCATTGACTTATTCAAATTATTTCTCAGCATTTTATCCTGAGGTAACAGGGCTAGAGAATCTCCATCTAACTATATCTCTAATTAAATTGTTGTTCTCTCTTTTGGTGTCCTTGCCTCTAAGTATCAATAAACCATTTTAACCTCAGCTAGTGTCAGGGAATTCCCCCCTAAATTGTATGTAAGTATGTATGTAAATAATTATGAAATAAGGAAGACTGTGTTAGGTAGAAAGGAGAAATCCAGATAAAGTTTTTAGTAAAATTTGAGAAGGCAGATTTCAAAAAATTCTAGATTCCAAGCCTATGGCAAGCCCTAACTACAGATTTTGAAATAAGAAATATTTGTCTTTAGCACTTCTGATGGCAACATATTCTTCCTTCTTCCTTTCAAAAAATCTATTCTGAGTATCCCATTTCATTGGCTGCCTTCCTTGGCTTGGTGCCACAAATTTTTCCCTTCTTCGTATACCATGCTTGATTATTAATCATCCTTATCCTGCTAGTTCAGGTATCTAGAAGAGTAGTGACCTTTGAAAGAGAGAGAGAAGAAGTAATGGAGTCAATTCTATTGACCAAAAGTATTTTCTGTACAAGTTTCTTTTTTTATAAACATGTTAAAAATATATAATTAAATCCAATATATGTATATACATTTATGCAATTATCTTACTGCTCAAGAAAAATCAGATCAAAAAGGAAAAAAAAAGATGAGAAAGAAAACAAAATATAAGCAAACAACAAAGAGTGAAAATGCTATGTTGTGATTCACACTCAGTTCCCACAGTCCACATCTGGAAGATGGCTCTCTTCATTACAAGATCATTGGAACTAGCCTGAATCATCTCATTGTTGAAAAAAGCCACATCCATCAGAACTGATCATCATATAATCTTGTTGTTGCTGTGTACAATGAACTCTTGGTTCTGCTCATTTCACTTAGCATCAAGTTCATGTAAATCTCTCCAGGCCTCTCTGAAATCATCCTGCTGATTGTTTCTTACAAAACAATAATATTCCATAACATTCATATACCATAACTTATTCAACTATTCTCCAACTGATGGGTATCCACTCAGTTTCCAGTTTCTTGCCACTACAAAAAGGGCTGCCACAAACATTTTGCATATTTCTCTCCTTTATGATCTCTTAGGGATATAAGGCAGTAGATTCTGCACAAATTTCCACAGCTTTTATACATCAATAATTTGTAGAAAAAAGGAATTTCTCCATCTCTTTTGGGCCAATGAGAATAGGCAATACATAAATATATACACACACATACATATATGACTATATGTAGAGAGAGAAGTACTGAAAAGAGGAAGAGTTAGATTACAATCTAACTATCAGCTAGAAATCTCCCTATATATTCCAGAAGGATCTCAAACTTACCATTTCCAAAACAGAATTTGTATTTTCCCTAAAAGCCATCCTCTTCCTAACTTTATCTTTTATGTTAAAAGTATCATGTAACTTTCAACATCCTCTGTTTGCCCATTTAAAGCTATCCTTGACTCATTGCTTTGAGTTATTCTCCATATCGCATCAATTTCTAAGTCTTGAGCCTGTTTCTGCAACATAACTCACATCCATTTATTTTCCCCATTCATATAATCTTTGTCCTTACTGAGACCTTTATCACCTCTCTCTGGAACTGTTTCAATAGTTTTTTAACTTCTCTTTCTTCCTCCAATCTTTTCCTTTTCCAGTCCATCTTCCAAATAATTCCCAGATAGATATTTCTAAAACACACAGCATACCATATCACTAATAGAGTGATAGAACTAAAAAAAAAAGAGAGAAAAAGAAAAGAAAAATTTTAATGATTTCTTAGTTTCTCTGTGATAAAATATCAAATCACTACTTAGCATTTAAAGTTTTCAATGATTTGATTCCAACTTCCCTTTTTAGTCTTATTCATGTTGCTCTTCATAGACACTCCATGGCAGTCAAATTCTCCTATTAGGTGTTCCTAGTATGAGACATTCCATACCCCACCTTTAGGACATTGTTTTCATTGTCTTTGTGTCTAGGATGTATTGTATCCTCACACCCAGTTCACAGAATCCTTAGTTTATTACAAAGTACAGCCCAGGTAAAACCTTTCTTGATCTCTCCTCCATTGCCTCCCATTTATTAGTATCTTTTAAAAATATTTTATTTTACTTTGCTTACCCCCTTGTATTTACTTTGTATATTGCTAGATACTTCTGAAACTGAACATTGAGGTAAGGAATTTCTTTTTTTTTCCTACATTATATCCCAAGCATTTAACATAGTGCATGACACATAGTAGGTGGATAATAATTGTTGAAGTAATTATATTAAATTCCTTACTCATTTTAGTTTGCCTGTTCTATATTCTAATCTCTAAGGCTCTCTGAGTTTTTCAGAATACCTATTCTAATAAGCTAATATTTTTTAGGCATCATAACTTTAGATCTTGAAGGAGTCTCCTAGTTTTTAGGAAACTTGGAGACTTAAGTGACTTATTCAAGGTCACAAAGACTTTATACACCAGAAGTAGGATTTGAACACAAGTCTTCTGATTTGAGTCAGTATTTTCTCCATTGAATCTTAGCCAATAATGTTCCATTCAATCCTGGCTGGGTAAAATATATATTAAAAAATGAAATATCCATTAAAAATCTAAATAAATAAAAATATCTATTTAAAAATAAAATAAAATTTATTTACAAAGTAAAAATATTGTTTTTAACAATTTAAATTCAATAAATACTCAGTAAGCATCTATTATGTTGAACACACTAACTTCTCTTATTTAATATAGAACACTAAGAGAGGACTCTCAGACCAAGTATTAATAATTGCTCCATAGCAAGTTGGGGGCAGTGAAAGATAATGTTGGGTGGACAGGTCTTGAATTGCCTTAACATCACATCATGAAGTGGTTACCTATTTCACTAATACAGCTCTGGATACATATAACAAATATGTTTCTGTATGTTTCATCTTGAGAGTAGGAATGAAGAAGAAACAATTTTTGACATGAATATTCTGTTATGAATGATATATTTCTTTCTGAATAGGAGGATAAATATATATATATATATATATTTTAAAACAGGTAGAAAATATCAGCACAATTGTTCTTTACTATATCAATTTAGATTTCTTCAAGTTGTTTTCCTTTTGCATTTTTAGAGCGCTAGAAATTATAAACCAAATAATTAGGAAAACAGATCAACTTCATGACCCTGGAATTTACTATCTATTAAGTATGATGCAAAACCTAGATTGAAATATTCTTATGAGTGAGTTTACAGATATTTGGGATGGATTTCGATATGGTGTTTTTGAGTTTGCTACTTTCTTCTGGTCCATTGGAGAATAGGTTGACTAGAAAACAGAAAGTCAAATGATTCTGTCTTTCTTGGTAATGGCTGAGCTCCTCTCACCAGGAATGCTGGTCTGTTCTACTCTCTTCAAGCCCATTTCTCCAGTAGCAGTATTACCAGCAAGAGCTTTATTTTTTCCCCTAGAGTTCTAGAGAGAAAGCCATACTGTGGCACTTTATATTAACTAGATGCTTCATATTCATACTATGCAAATGAGGTGCCTGCTGCAATTCCATGCAAAGATGGTACTTAAACCTAGCCACCTCACTGTGTTAATGGGCCTCCAGGGACACAAGACACTGGCCTGCAAATGAGTTTAATCCACTTTTCTGGAATGAGGCAAGTAGCTGGGATCATTACCAAATGTCACTAAGTGTTTCAGAGGCAGTAGCTCTAAAGAAAGCAGAATGTCATCTTTCGGGAAAGTGCTTATTCTCAGTTGACTTTTGGGACAAAACACTTTCCAAACATTGGCTGTGCTTATCTCTACTTCCTGGGAGAGCCACAGTTACTGAGTCTGATTCCCTGACTTACAAGTGGAAAGAAAATTGTCTTAAACCCAAAGGAGGTACCCTGTTTTCTCTCCATTTCAAGTTGTCATTTCTTCCCAGGTTTTTGGTTTACAAGCACCTGTTCTGGCTCCCTTCACCAAAGGTCCTGAGTCATCAGCATGGCTGCCAGGGTAGATGCCAACAGAGGTGACTTGGCAGTTTCACATTGACCTAGATAGCAGGCGACTGGTACAATGAAATGAGCATGGAACCTGGAGTTAGGTAGATCTTGGTTTCAATGCTTGCTCTTGATGCTGTTGTTTTTAAGTTATTATAACCCTGTCTGACTCTTCATGCCCTAATTTTTTTGGGGGGGAGGGCAAAGATACCAGAGTGGTTTCCAAAATGCTCTTTTCTAGAGCACTTTACAGTTGAGGAAACTGGATTAAATGACTTGCCCAGAATTACACAGCTCGTAGGTGGCTGAGACTGGATTTGAACCCAAATTTTCCTGACTCCCAAGCCTGAAGTTCTATCCATTGTGTCAACCAGCTGCCCCTAGCACTGGTTCTACCAGTCTCTGATCAACTGTGGCAGTATAGCAGAGCAGCAACTGTGTGTAACTCAAATACAAATGGGGCCACTAAATCATAAATAAAGATCCCTGCATTGTATTTTGACTTAGAAAACAAAATATTGGCTTCATCTATGTTTTGTTGTATTTTTACTTATTTGGTTAACTATTTTCCAATTATATTTTAATCTGGTTGGAGCAGCACTTGTTGGAGCTGTAATGCAGTCTTTGAGCTGCATATTTGATACATCTGGTACAGTGAAAAATTTTCTAGATTTGGGGGATAAGGATGCTCTGCAACTTATTACTAATGCATTTTCATTACACAACTTTGAGCATTAGTTGTATCATTTGCAAAATTGGGTCAATTAAAAAATTGAGCTGATAATCTGTAAGAAATTATTTTCTGCTTTAAGTTTCTCTAACCTATATCCATATTCACTCCCTTTATAATCAAACTGTATACAGAGTCAATCCTGCTCAAGAAACTCTGGTACTTTCTTGTTACATTAAGCTAAACTGCAAAATCCTCTTTTTGGCTTCTAGATCTCTTCATATTTAGAATCTAATTTATTTTTTCAGGCTCATTACACATGAAAGCACCCTCCCTCCCCATAAACCCATTTATTCCTTACCATGTAATCTATATTTTAGACAAATTTCCCTCATGATTCCCATACCTGACATTCCATTTCTTTATAGCCTTTACCCAAGCAGCTGCCAAAACTAAAATGCTATCTCTCTTCAACTTTTTCTCTTGAAACACAGAGCTCCCTTCCAAGTTCAGTTCATTTCCTACAAAAAGCACTGAACCAGAGATGAGGAAGGAAACTATATTTTACCATAAGGTACCATAGACAATGAAGCGGTATCAATACTAAACATATATGCACCAAGTGGTATAGCATCCAAATTCCTAGAGGAGAAACTAAAAGACTTAGAAATAGACAGTAATACTATACTAGTGGGGGATCTCAACCTTGCTCTCTCAGAATTAGATAAATCAAATCACAAAATAAATAAGAAATAAGTTAGTGAAGAAAACAAAAGGCTAGAAAAGTTAGGTATGATAGATCTCTGGAGGAAATTGAATGGTGATAGAAGGGAGTATACTTTTTTCTCAGGGGTTCATGGAACTTATATGAAAACTGATCATGTGTTAGGGCATAAAAACCTCAAAATCAAATGCAGAAAAGCAGAAATAGTAAATGCATCCTTCTCAGATCATGATGCAATAAAACTCATATGTAATATAAGGCCAGGAGAAAACAGACCACAAGTTAATTGGAAATTAAATAATCTAATCCTGAAGAATGAATGGGTGAAAGAGCAAATTATATAGACAATTGATAATTTCATCCAGGAGAATGACAACAATGAGACAACATACCAAAATTTGTGGGACACAGCTAAAGCGGTTATAAGGGGTAATTTTATATCTCTAGATGCTTACTT